>SKCR01042417.1:0-66974 GCA_019454045.1 Zanthoxylum bungeanum
ATTTTTCAACAAATTTGACAGAACCTCCCATAAATTGTCAATATTTACCAAAAATTCACCTAAACTAACACTTCAAAATTCACCACCTTCACAACTTCGCCCCAAATTTCTACGAAATTAACCAATTTCAAAAGCTACAATCAAACACAATCGCATTGGTTTTTTTTTTTCTTTTTTTTTTATTCGGAAATAAAAAAAAAAACTAAAAAAAAATTGAAGATCGAGGAAACAGAATACCCAAATCGTGATGACGAGCCCCAAATCCAAATGATTCACGTACTTATGGAGGTTTGGTGCGTGATTCAGTGAGTTTTGGGTGTTTGGTTGAGAGAGGAAATGAAAAAGAAAATGAGAGAAACCGATGGAAAATGAGAAAAATGAAGGGGAAATAGAAGATTTGGAGATTTATTGTGTTGGATTGAGAGATTTGAAGGTAAAATCAAGTTTTGGGTGAAGGAAAATGAAGAAAATACGAAGAGAAACGAAAAAGATGAAGGTATGGAAATGAAAAGAAGATGTGACGGCCACTGTTTTGTGGCCTGATATAGCGTGCGCGTCGCGACGCACAGTTTGTTCCTGCATCGCAACACGGCGCCCTAAAGATGAGGGTTTCGTGTTTAGGTTAGCGAGTCGCAACACTCTGGGTTTTACGTGTCGCGACACATGATTTTTTTTTTGTTGCCAAAATCGAGTATTTTGAAGAATAAATCCACTGGGACGCGTATCAAGAGTTGACTCCTTACTCCGCCATTTTTACTGGATTGAATTTTTAACTTCGTGATTTTGTCAAACTTTATTATGTGATAATCCCGCTTTCACTGGTTTGCTTTGCCTAAAATACTCCGTCAATATTTTTCCCTGTAAAAATAACACATAATGTTAAAAATTCTACAACATATATACTTAAAATATGAAAATAAAAATTACAACAAATTGCATGGGTTGCCTCCCTACTAGCGCTAAATTTTTCGTCTTCACCCGACGTGTCTGAAGTCCATCTGTCAAGGAGGCTTCATCGTGGTTTGGATGTTCGATTAAAGATAATCTCATGAGTGTTGTTTTTGAAGGATCTCTTCCAATGGTAAAGTGGCAAAAGAATTTTGTCTCATTCAGTGCTCGTGCCACCTTTTTAATCTTTGTTTGCTCCAGTGGATCCTGAAAAGAAAGAAAGAAAATCAGGAGGTCTCGTATGGTGCTTGACTTTGAATGAGAGTTCCATTCTGTCAAGCTTTTGGGTGATATCTTTGATTTGTACTCCCCAAAACAGTGATGTTTCTCCTGAATGTATGATATCTTCAATATGATCAATCATTTGCTCCTCAATTTGTGCATCTTCATCCATTTTTTCTTCACATATATATTTCAGAATTTCCACGTTCAGCTTTTCATCTGTCATCTGTGAAATGCATGCTCCATAAGTGTCAACCCGTGGATGTAAGATTGTGTCTGATTTTAGGTCTTCATCCTCTGTGGTTGAAATGACTGCTCATGTAGCTCTTCTTCAAACATCAGTGCAATGCATGCTCCAAGATCTTCATTCTGAGGATACAGAGTTTCATCCTCATTTGTAGTTGGTACGAACAACTCTGGTTCTTGTTCCTCATCAGAGTCCGAATAATAAAATCAAATTGAAAACTTTGATGGTTCAGGCTCATGAACTAATACCTCAGATTGTTGATACTAATCAACCTTTCCTCTGTTAAGGTGTCGTCGTGATATCTTTGGTACTCGGAGGCTTCATCAGTTTCATCTGCTCCTTGAGATATGTAATTCAGGTTTCTGTTAATTGTCTAATTTGATCTTTCATTCTCTGTATGGATTCGCTTGACTCTGAAATTGTTCATTAAATTGATCTTCCTATTCCCCGAGCCAATCTTTGAGCATGTGAATAAACTGATCTTCCTCTGATGGTTATGGTTCTTGATGAAGATCTTAGGTGGATGGTGGATAAGATGGAAAATATGGTTCAATAAAATAAGCTGGTTCTTCGTACTTTGAATGATTCTGATAATTCTACCACCCTAAAATGTATATGCATTGATCGCTCGGGTGGTTACCACTGTATATTTCATATCTCCCCATTGCGTTCTGTTGAGCAAATGTAGTATTGCTTGTTCTGACATCCAGTGATAATTTTTGGCTGGACAACAGGCCTCAGAAACCGGACTGTTGCTCCCTGATTTGGGGTGTATCTTCTTCTAGTAAAGCTCGTAATCTTTCAATCGCCCAATAATGTTTCATTTTTCAACCACATGAAAACAAAAGGAAGAAATAAAAATTACAGATAAAAATAAAGAAAATTATATACAAGTAAATTAGATAGCTTCAAAATTAATAACTCAAGAAAAATAAGTCACCGGCAACGGCGCCAAAACCTTGATCGGCGTGATCACACACGTATAATGCAAGCACACTTATCGTTCAAGTAGTATAAAAATATCGATCCCATGAGGACTTAATTTCTATTGTCGTTATTAATTATTGATGCTAAATGTTTACAAGTATCTAATTAATGGAAGAAGAGAATGATTGTTTTTGGTTGGTTAAATGTGAATTTGCGAAATAAATAAATAACTAAAAACACAAAAGAAAATACTAAGGAAAATAAATAAAACACAAACATCTAGGGTTATGACTCCACACAATATTATTCTAATGATGAATTGATTTTCTTATACATGTGAAATAAATTAGTCTGTTAACCTGGAACACGAAGATATACAAACGCCACTGTCGATGGTCAGATGCAAACACCCAAATAACCCAATTAATCATATGTCTATGTTAACCAATTTACCTGGATTAATTAAGTTCAAGTTCCAATTATGGATACCCACCCCGACAGGTATATGTCTATCCTGTAAGGAAATATATAAGGGTTATTATCCTTAAGGGAGATCGTGAGCTATTGAATCTAAGGTGAAACCTAAAATCTCTTTTTCAAGTTCATTTTAAGTTTACCACATCAATCTTATTGGTGATCAGGCAACAAGAAGAACCATTAAGATTCAGATCCAATAAACAACTAAAATATTACCCCAATATAATTAAATCAATTATTAAGCATGTTAATATTGTGTTTCATCACTTTCCCTAAAATAAAATGCTGGGTTAGGGGATCCACATTTAACATTTCAAACCTAGGAATCTCACTTATTATAATATATAAATTACTATTAGTTCTGCTTGCTCAGGAATTAATAATGCCAAACATATAAAACCAGCTATGCAGGCGGCGGTAGTCTAATTTAGTCCAATTACACCAGTCATATATGCGGTAATCATCTGTCACATAAAGACCGGCCATATAGGCGGTAAAGTAATTTATATTTAAACCGATCATATGGGCGGTTTCATATTTTTCCATTAATTAGTCCGGTTTGTTGGTTTCTAGATTAGGTCCCAAGATCATGAAATCAAGCAAGAAAACGCATGAATACACATCAAAGGAGGTGCAGAATACTCACAATGAACAGATTTTGCGACGCGAAGAACACAAGTCTTCAAGCCTCTCAAAATCCGCGGCAGTGAAGCTTCCTTGGCTGATGGACTGCTCGGTTTTGCTGCTTCTTGCTCCTTGAAGATTCGGCAAGTAGACCACCATTGAAGCTCCAAGCTTCCAAATTGTTCCATGCTCACGAAATGGCTGCTCTAACACCTTAGGATGACTCATGGTGTGTGCTAGCACCTTTTTTTGCAATAAAACAACTTCTTGAATCTCTTATCTCTCGGCAGAACCAGAAACGTGGAGAAGAAGAAGATGGGTCTCTTAGACCGTGAGAGAGAGGATGAGGGGAAAAAGGTAATACCGAAAATGAGGAGAGAGAGAAATTGAAAAATGTAATGGGTTTTTATATTTTCCAAAAAATAATAAAACCTTTTACCAATTTTCAAAACCAAAAAAATTCAAAAGCAAAAAGCATAATTAATGCTTTCAACTACCACATCAATCAATCACTCAAATTGTCACATCACTCAAGTGACATGTGATTTGACGCTTGATGTGACTTGCGATTTGACGCTCGATTTGACTTACGTGCCGCACTCGAATTCGAAATGCGAATGCGCTCGCAAATAATCCGGGCTCGGGTTCGCTAATTCCAAATTAACAAATTTTCCGTCGCGACGCAATTAAACGATTACGCCTAGTGAAATCACTATTCACGTCGCTAACGAATAATTCTAAATTAACTCGTTCGCCCGAATTAAAATCTAATTTCAATTCTGCGTCGAAATCCAATTTCGCATTAATATATCAAATATATTATTTTAATCGATTAATTCCAAATTAATCGTCTCTCTATTTAATTAATATTTTATCCCAGATAAAATATCTCCGTTTTAATCCCAGATTAATTTTTCTCTCTTCTAATTAATCCCAGATTAATAAAGTGCGAGTCATACATCATCGGTGAATCTTCAGGAAGCGACCCATGAGATCCCCGGATATGTTGGCAGTAAATACGGTCGTCGGACTATCCAAACACGTAAGTACCTAGTATTACGTTTGTACCAATTTACAAGACAAGGTTGGCCTCTAACAAAACGCCATGCCTACCCAATTCTCCAGAAACATGCTTACATGAATAAGCGATCTATATCAAGCGTAATATACCGTAGTATTGTGTATGTCGATCCAGTATCATATGTTCACGTGCTAGGCCTGGGGCTGTAATTGTGTCTGCCCCGTACGAAGCACATATCAGATGTCTGGCAACTAGTCTCTATAATCGGATATACATGACCTTGTCATAATATCCCGATAGCTCGAGCATTTAAGAGAACAACTTCCGTATCCTATGTGACCATCATCTCCATATGACTGGAGTGATACTTCTGTCTTAATATCACACCCAACACACTACGATTCTCAATATACCCAGCATTGGCGTACACAGAACCTGTTAAAGCCCTGAACGACCTCAACCAAAGTATATTGATTGTCGCAAGTATTAGCGGTGCACAGTCTCAGGTTAAGACCAAATACACCTACCCTGATTGCAGACTCCCATAGACAAATAGTCATACTACCAATGAGATTCCGCAGGGGTCTATCCAGAGCGAAGCTGTTTCCCGTACAATCGGTAAAACACAACCTCCTATTACACTTGCATGAGTATCCTATACCCAAATATATGAGAACTATGCCGTTGTGCCCTCACAACGCGCACACGTGTAATACTAGTCTTTTACGTATTTATCGATGTCCAATCTCGATAATACTCTGACTATGGATATTTAATGATTTATCCTTCGTGGACTGATACTGTCTCATATCATTCTCCGCCTAGGAACAAATCATAGGGACCTCTCATCATTTATATATCTAGGTGATCTAATCACAAATGATAAGAGTGCAATCTCCTTTGTCACATAGTTAATTTGTACAACAACACCATGATCTGTACAAATAGTGACGCTATGGGTCATAATTGTCCAACAATCTCCCACTTGGCCTATAGCCAGTCACTCGAGTACTTAACACCCGAACTATGTACGGTTGGCTCAAAACTGCTGAGAAATGCTTTCGTCAGCGGATTTGCATGATTATCATCTGATGTGATTTATTCGATCATCATCGCCGCGATGTATGATCCGAACGAATCAGATGATATCAAAATAAGTATCTGGATCGTCGATGAGACCATTAATTCTTTAGCATGTGCTTGACACCTAGCTCAGCTGCTAACAGAACTATATCTAATCTAATTAGATTTATTATCGACCCAAATGGCTTCTATTGCTGCCTCAGTTGCAGCAATAACCCGCATTTGTTTTTTATTCGGTAACAGTATCTTGCTTGGAAGATTTCCAGCTCACTGTACCGTTATACTATTATATAGTACCTTTGTTACGACTTATAGTCGTTATCATGAAAGCCAAGCTTTCACCGATTATATTATGGGAATATCATTTCCAAGAAAGATATATCATCATTACTCAGGACATTCACTGTCAGTGCGCTCCCACTAACCTCCTTATATACACAAGAATTATTTTCGTTTTGAATTAAATCATAAACTATTATGATTACATCAAAACGACAATTCCAAGAACATATTGCTTGCTAAATCCAAACATGGATCGAGTAACCTGCAAACCTAGTTTGTTTATTATGGTTCGAAAAAATCGTCAGGATGTTGTAAACATCCTCCGAAAGGTTTCCGTCAAGGAAGCAGCAGTTTTGTCATTCAGCTGCAACATTTCATGAATGAAACATGCAGCATTAGCAACATTGTCGAAATGGATTTGCCGTGGCAACAGGTAAAAGGTTTCGTCGTAATCAACACAATGTTGATAACTCTACCTTTTCGCTATAAGCTTAGCTTAGTACGTTGGTATGTTTCCATCCATGTATGTCTTCCTTGAAGATTATATAGTACCAATAGGCACAATGCCTTGCGGTACATCAACTAGTGTCTAAACATAGTTGGTATACATGGAATCCACTTCAAACTTATGGCACTTGCCATAATAGGGAGTCGATACCATGTATCACTTCCTCATACGTAGTCAGTTGGTATTCCTCAATAAGATAGACCCTTTATGAGGTGAGATCAGAAACCATACCCCAGGTTGTCTTCTGATTCTCTCCGACCTACGCAGTTCTTGTGTATTCGAAGATTATTGGAATAGTTTCATCCTTGATGAACTATTTGTGTTCCATTAGGACTTGGTGCCTGGAATAATATTACTCTGATTTTCATTGAGTTTACTATCCTCCCACTTACCACTGCATATCGGTATTCCTCTCGGAAAACCACATGGTGAGCAACAATCTAATTGTTCTCTTGTGAGTTGTATATAAGTACTATTATTGGTATCCCTAGGATAACCTACAATTGGCATTTATCCAATTTGGGTTTTAGTTTGGTATCATCCAAACATATGCCTAGCATACCCAAATATTCAGGAATTTGAAACCCCAATTTCTTTCCTGTTCATATCTAATATGAAATCTGTCAAACAGATTTTTATGGAACTTATTCTAAATAAGTTCTTGCACTGGTTAGCGTATCCGTTGAAGGAAATGGTAGCTCAGAGCGACTCATGATTAACCTTATCATGTCTAACAAAATTTGGTTAATCCTGTTCGGACACACAGTCAAACTGACGCGTTCCGGGAGGAGTCCTCATTGAAAGAATACTATACTCTTTCAAGTATACGAGAAACTTATTTCTTAAGTATTTCCATTACGGTCTTACCGTGACGGTTTAATACTTTAGCCGATCTGTTAGTCTATTTCGTGTCTAAACTTTAAAAGTTTCTGATTTGTGTTCTTCAAAAGAAACACATAACCATACGCGATGCCACATCCGTAAAGGTCACGAAATATTCATATCCACATCTAGCCTAGCTAGACATGGGCCCACTGCTTCACTATGAACTAGGGCTAACAGTTCGGTGACATTTACACTTTTACCAAGTAAATAGTGTTTTAGGCACTTTGCCCAATAAAACTAGATTCGTAGACTTTATTTGATTGGAATCAAATCAGTCCTAGTACCCACTCTTCAAAAGTGTGATATACGAGTCTTATTTAAATTGTGTCCAGACAACAATGCCACATACAAGTTTCAACTGATCAAATCAGTTTGAGCTATTAGTTTGTCATGTTATACGTGTGAGATTTATTTATATTCTAAATATAAATACTATTATTCACATCTAATGTGGTTATCTCAATATCATCTTTATAATAAAACACTTTAGTGTTCTAGAATATAAAGGTATATCCGCAACGGATTATACACTGATATAGAGATAATGTTTCTAGTCAAACTAGTTACATAACAGTTTCCTAATTTACGTACATACCCAAAGGGTAGTTCCTAAACTTATGTACCTGCAGTTAAAACAACGACTTTCGTCCCGTTTCAATTCGCAGATAAATCTCTATTGAAGTCAGTATCCTGTTCAAAACAAATTCTGAACATCAATACATATATTTATGTATCACACTAAGTATTTAAAATCCAATTTTAATACTAGTAGTGAACATATTATGACAAACATATTTGAAGTCAGAGCCTTGCTCGTCTTCAATTCCTTCTTGGGATATGTCCTTTTATCTTCCTAGAAGATTATAATGATTTGCCTTTGCCATTTTCATATTCCAGAAGCCTTGGCCAAGCCTTGGGTTTCTAGAATATCGAAGTAAGGTGCGCCTTGCGCTACTTGCCTAATTGCAAAGTTTGACTTTGTCTCCTTGAGAATAATCATTAATTCTCCAAGAATTATTTATTGAAATTTAGTATTTCAAAGATCTAAAATAGATCCATGAAAATCCTTCAATTTCATTATCATACTTTAAGGATCTAATCCTTAGTTCTGATTCAGAAATTAAGGAGTCTACTTGACAAGTATAATGGATTAAGCACTAAAGTTATCATTACATGAATATTCCAAATATCATGTTCCACATTTGCTTAACTCCTTGCTTAGGCTTAATATATTCTTTTATCAAATAAAATAACTTATTATTTCCAGGACCATCCTGAAATTATTCCCAATTTGAAAATTAAAGTCGTTTAAATACATTTTCACCCAGGATTATGTTTTAAACACTAATATTTCAATTATATCTTGATTCTAATAGTCCAACTATTTAATCAACGATTTGTGGTACTATGTATTATATTGATTATTATAGTCCAACTATACAATCAAATATAATTTAAATTAATTAACCTCAATTACATTGATTACTATAATCCAATTATAAAACCAACTGTAAATTGAAATTAATTAATTCAAATATATTGATTACTATAATCCAATTATATAATCAACTATAATACAGTCCAACTGTTAATTAAAACAACAATTTAAATATTAGTCCAACTAACATTTAATCTGACTACGAAATAATTTGAATGAGCGCGTATGGCAAGTAATTAAACGAATATTGCAAATTCAATTCTTGCCTCCCACTATTTTTCGGCGAGCCTCTAACCCTCTGTCGAGTACTCGGGAAACCGTGTTTCCTAGTGGGCTAGGATCCCGTTAAATATCACACAATCTTGACTTGGCCAACAAATTGTATGATAATTAACTAGGTAGATCTCTAAGATCGATTGGATCCAATCCAATTCCTAGATCCGGTAGGGGGACATCCAAGTCCGAAACATATATCTTATATATGCCAATACATCCAATGTATTAACTAACCTTTTCCTCTGAATCAACTAAGCCCTGGCTTTGGCACAACAAACTTAGTGATCCCAGTCAAGCGCGACCCATTGACCATGGAAAGCTTCGTAATCAATGTCGATGGACAAGAAGTGGTATTGACTTTGGCCAACAAACCACAACTTGGACAAGACACTGATATGGAACAAAGCCTTCGTGATTCAAACACATCTTCGACATACAAAGGCCTTGACTTTGGCCAACAAACCAATGCCGTCTCGGATCTTGAGTGAGAATCACTCAATGGAAGGAAAGACGCTTAATATTATTTGAGGGTTTTTCGCGTGCAAATTGGCAACCAATTTATTATCTTTGTTAAGGTCTCATCATAATACACCCTTAAACATGCATTCTAAACACATAATAAAGCGCATATGATAAAATAATAATGATATGCGGATGGATACTTTACATTGATCCTAGATCAAATCTCTCTTTCTCTCTCCAGCTAGCACAACTATTTCTTCTACCCGTTACACTACACTTCTAAAGAAACCTCATTTACATTGAGGGGATAGGTGAGAAGAGAATACAAAGAGTATAGAGGTGATAAGGCTGGACACACATGTCCAATTAATAAATCAAATTATTACAACAATTTCTAAAATTGCCCCACCCATCTAATATCCATCCGATATATTATTCATGCATCGCACCATGTATTCACACAAGCATGTTATCAATCAATCTAATCCAATTAATTAATTGATAATTAGTGATCATCCATGTTCAAACAACGATTTGATTTTGCTCGAGTCAAACTCGTTTTTCGAATAAGTACTCAAAGTAAGAATTCTTGAATTAAATTAAACTACATAATTAAATCCAATTCAATTTGTATTTAATACTAATTCACTATTTAATTCCAATTAAATATTACACTTTATTAACGAACCTTTACGACTTAAAATCCAAATTTAATCGCAACGGGTCTCAAAGCCCGATTAACGTCCAACGTTTATTTAATTAAAGTCCAATGGCTTTTAATTAATTTCTTTAAGGCGTGGACTTTTGGTCAACTCGGGTCAAACCAATAACCAAAGTCCAATCCGGGATTTACCCCATAAGCCCAGAAATCAATTTTGGCCCATTAGGCCCAATAAATAATTAAGGTCCATTAAGTCATAATTGGACTTTATGGATGCGGTTTTGGCCCAATTGGATCCAACCAAATTGCCTAAACCTAACTTGGTACAACCAAGCCCAAAAGCCCAATTACAACCTATAAGGCCCAAATCCAATTTCAGCCCAATTAATTAACTTATAAAATTCCAAATTCCACAATTAATTAACCTAAGTGTAATACACAATTAATTACCCAATTAACATTTCTAAAACATCAATTAGCCTAATTAATCATGCACTTTAATATCAAATAGTGTCCAACACAATTCAATCAAAATCAAACCCAATTTACATGCTTCTTTATTCTCGGTAATTAGGGGTTTTTTTCAATCCTATTCGGTTTCAATCCAATTGAATCCACAATCATCATTTCCCAAATCAATTCAACTCATCCAATGAATCAAAAATAAAAAAACACAATGAATTTTATTTCTTACTAAATTCGGCCAAGCCAACTTTTAAAGGGAAAATTGTTCCAAATCAAAATTCAATCCAATTGAACTTCAAAACAACATTACCCAATTATTTTAAGTCATCCAATGATCAAAAAACAAAAAATTACCAAGACAATAAGGGTTTATCATTTTCGGCCATGCCTTCAAGATTGGGGAAAATTTGATCCAACCAAATTTCTTGAAATTGATCATCCACAACATCAATTCAACCTCATTCAAGCATACTTAATCAAACAATTCAACCAATTCATGCTCAAATCGAGTTTACCCAATTTCAAACCCTAACTTTTTCATGCTTGATCAAAGCTCAATATACCATTGTTGGTTTCTAGATTAGGTCCCAAGATCATGAAATCAAGCAAGAAAAAGCATGAATACACATCAAATGAGGTGCAGAATATACTCACAATGAACGGATTTTACGACGCGAAGAACACAAGTCTTCAAGCCTCTCAAACTCGCTGCAGTGAAGCTTCCTTGGCTGATGGACTGCTCGATTTTGCTGCTTCTTGCTCCTTGAAGATTCGGCCATGGTAGACACCATTGAAGCTCCAAGCTTCAAGCTTCCAAAATGGTTCCATGCTCACGAAATGGCTGCCCTAACACCTTAGGATGACTCATGGTGTGTGCTAGCACCTTTGTTTTGAAACAAAACAACTTCTTGAATCTCTTATCTCTCGGCAGAACCAGAAACGTGGAGAAGAAGAAGATGGGTCTCTTAGACCGTGAGGGAGAGAGAGGAGGGAAATAGGTAATACCGAAAATGAGAGAAAATGAAAAATGTAAATGGGTTTTTATATTTTCCAAAAAATAATAAAACCATTTACCAATTTTCAAAACCAAAAATATTCAAAAGCAAAAAGCACAATTAATGCTTTCAACTACCACATCAATCAATCACTCAAATTGTCACATCACTCAAAGTGACATGTGATTTGACGCTTGATGTGACTTGCGATTTGACGCTCAATTTGACTTGCGTGCCGCACTCGAATTCGAAATGCGAATGCGCTCGCAAATAATCTCGGGCTCGGGTTCGCTAATTCCAAATTAACGAATTTTCTGTCACGACGTAATTAACGATTACGCCTAGCGAAATCACTATTCACATCGCTAACGAATTAATTCTAAATTAACTCGTTCGCCCGAATTAAAATCTAATTTCAATTCTGCGTCGAAATCCAATTTCGCATAATATATCAAATATATTATTTTAATTGATTAATTCCAAATTAATCGTTCTCTCTCTTTAATTAATATTTTATCCCAGATAAAATATCTCCGTTATTAATCCCAGATTAATTTTCTCTCTCTTCTAATTAATCCCAGATTAATAAAGTGCGAGTCATACATCATCGGTGAATCTTCGGGAAGCGACCCATGAGATCCCCTGATATATTGGCAGTAAATACGGTCGTCGGACTATCCAAACACGTAAGTACCTAGTACTACGTTTGTACCGATTTACAAGACAAGGTTGGCCTCTAGCAAAGCACCATGCCTACCCAATTCTCCAGAAACATGCTTACATGAATAAGCGGTCTATATCAAGCGTAGTATACCGTAGTATTGTGTATGTCGATCCAGTATCAGATGTTCACGTGCTAGACCTGGGGCTGGAATTGTGTCTACCCCGTACGAAGTACATATCGGATGTCTGGAAACTAGACTCTATAATCGGATATACATGACCTTGTCATAATATCCCGATAGCTCGAGCATTTAAGAGAACAAGTTCCGTATCCTATGTGACCATCATCTCCATATGACTGGAGTGATACTTCCGTCTTAACATCACACCCAACACACTACGATTCTCAATATACCCATCATTGGCGTACACAAAACCTGTTAAAGCCCTGGATGACCTCAACCAAAGTATATTGATTGTCGCAAGTATTAGCGGTGCAAGTCTCAGGTTAAAACCAAATACACCTACCCTGATTGCAGACTCCCATAGACACATAGTCATACTACCAATGAGATTCCGCATGGGTCTATCCAGAGCGAAGCTGTTTCCCGTACCATCGGTAAAACACAACCTCATATTACACTTGCATGAGTATCCTATACCCAAATATATGAGAACTATGCCGTTGTGCCCTCACAACGCGCACACGTGTAATACTAGTCTTTTACGTATTTATCGATGTCCAATCTCGATAATACTCTGACTAGGGATATTTAATGATTTATCCTTCGTGGACTGATACTGTCTCATATCATTCTCCATCCAGGAAAAAATCATAGGGACCTCTCATCATTTATATATCTAGGTGATCTAATCACAAATGATAAGAGTGCAATCTCCTTTGTCACATAGTTAATCTGTACAACAACACCAATAGTGACGCTATGGGTCATAATTGTCCAACACAGTTATATTATAATTTGTATATTATAATTAAGTGAGATTGACCTAGTTAATCGTATTAAATGTTTCACCCTTCCCCCAGTGAAATTTAACTACAAAACATAAAAGAAAATAAAAATACTAAAACTGTTATTACTAAAAAAAATAAATACATAATAAAAATATTGAAAATAAATACAAACAAGATGCAATCCCTAAATTCCTTATAGAAACCTAAGGAAAGCATGCAAATCAAAAAATGAAATCGGACTGAATTTATAGGGAAATTTTACCTCGGCGCGTCTTGACGTGTAAGGGTCTGCGCGTCGTGATGCCTGCTGTGGTAACATGGCAGACACGGTTTGCACAGCTGTCTGATGATGTGGCACGCGTAATCTGTCGGCCAAATAGAATTCTGACATGTGGTACGCGGTTATTCGGTCCAATGAAATATTGACACGTGGCGAAATGTGATTCACAGATGGTGATGTGGTTGACACGTGGCAGATTGACTCGGCATACGGCTGATGTGGCTGACACGTGGCTAACACATGGCATGCGATTGATGCAGTCCAATCGGATGATGACACATGGCACACGTAGTGTCGGCAACATATGATGGTGACACGTAGTGTCGGCAGCATATGATGGTGACACGTGTCCGGCGCACGTTAACAGATTTGCTGTGATGTTAACACGTGGCAGGCGCATGTGAGCAAGTGCGCAAGATAGTAGACTTCTCTGATTTTGACATGTGTCCAGTGCAATTTAGCAGTATCCGGCGCATGTTGGCGGTCGCGACGCCAAAATAACTATTTTGCCATTTTTGTCTATTTTTCACTGTTTTGACTCTGATTTGATTCCATTGCTTCCCAAAACTTTATTTATCTGCAAAACAACACAAAACACATCAAAAGGTTCATTAAACCCGAGAAACTAAATAAAATATTAGGTCAAATGAGCGGTAAAATGTGATATATTTTCCGCTCATCAAACACGAAAATATGCAAAAGCCTCTGTCGATGGTCAGATACAAACACCCAAAGTAACCCAATTAATCATATGTCTATGTTAATTAAGAAACTCTGAATTCATTAAGATTAAGTTCCAATTGTGGCTACCCTCGCCCAACAGATATATGTCTATCATTGAAGGAAATCTACCCTAAGGGAAATTTACCCTAAGGTGAGATCGTGAGCTACTGAGTCTAAGGCTGAAACCTAAAATCCATTTCGTCAAGTTCATTTTAAGTTTACCAAATAAATCTTATTAGTGGCCAATTAATAAGAAGCATTAAGATTAAGACTCAATAAATAAACCAATATATTACCCAAGACACAAAATAACCAACTTATAAACCAGTGATATTGGAATTCATCACAACCCTAGATAAGATATTTAGTTACAACACATATATAGGATTATTAAAGACATAAATAAAGAAAACATTATGCAACTAATTGGAAATTAAAAAGGTAAAATTAACAATAAAATAAAATATTGGGGGTTAAAGGATCCACTTTTATTACTTCTAATTTAGAAATCTCTCTTATTATAATATATAAATCTGCATTATATTACCAACTGACCATATATGCGGTATCCTGATTAAGTCAGAGTTTTAATTAATTCCAGCCGACCATAAATGCGGTATCCAATTAAGTCACAACACTAAGAATCCTAGCTGTACCTATCTCTCCCATAGCTTCTCTCTCGGCCATAACAAAGGAAGAAAATAGAAACCCTAATGCCTTCTTAAGCCCACAGCTCTCTCTCACCCTAAACACATAAACAAAACCCTAAGACCTTCTTCACCCTCTCTCTCTGAGCCAAACGTGAACAACAAAAACCCTAGCCTTCACGATCTGTTCCTCCTCTCTCATTCACGATACAAGGGAACCAGGAAACCCTAAGCGCCACAAACCGAGCAACAATGCAACAAGCCAAGCCATACACGACAGCCACACATTCACCAAACTAGCCATAAACTGACAAAAAACCACCAACCAAAGACTGCCCCATAACCGATCAAACAAAACAGCAAATAACCCTTCAACAATCGAATAAAGAAACAACAAATAACCAGACTCAAAAGCAGCCCCACGTATACCACTCACCCTCTGACCACCAACCGACACACATTCATCTCTTTCATCTCTCAACGACAAAAAAAAACGCTATTCTTATCTCTCACTCAAACACACACAACCAGACAAAATGCCTTAGCCACACACTCAACAACACGGAGAAACCATCCCCTCAAGTCGTGAGCACACCACAACTAAACACAAAAGCCCTCCACTAACAATAATAAAATAGCCCCTAAATAACCAATAAAATAGTGAAGAAAATTGCCGAAAACAGTGAGGAAAACGTGAAGCAGTGAAGAAAAAACACACAGGCCTAGACATATGAACAACAAATCCAAGAAAAGCACCCCCACCAAACTGCCGAGAACAAACCCAATCAGCCGAGAACAAAACCCCTTCATAAACGTCAAAATAGTGAACAAAAATTCTCTCAAAATAGTCATTTATTTCACCAAAAATAACCCAGAAAAATAATCCAAAAACCACCACAAAACAACGACTGAAACAGCGGCAAAAACAAAGGAAACCAACGGCCAAAACAGCTAGTGAAAACAGAGAAAATAGCGAGTAAAATAGCAGCAAACCCGAGTCAGAAAACAAGAAAAGTTACGGAGCATTAACCCTTCCGGCGACGTCCCAACGCAATCCCGAAAAGTGACTTAAAAGGTAAGACCTGAGGGCACCCTTTACTATATTTTATTTTGTCGTTTCGGACGCGGCATGCCTGGTTGGATATGAAATACGTCCAACCGGGTATGCGGAGTCCTACATTGAAAACGGTCAAATTCTTTGGTCACATATTTATTATTCCGCATTTATTTCGTATTATTAGTCTTTTATTATTTCGCATTTAATTTACGTTTATTGTTGTTTTATTGTTCCGCGTTTGTTTTGTGTTATTTATCTTCTTTGTTATTTCACATATTTGTCTCTTCGGTTATTTATTGTTATATGCGTTATCATATTTCATGTATATCAATATTAGGTTAATGATTGCGTTGTGTTAATGATTGCGTGTTATCCATTGCGGTATATCGGATGGAAACCCAGACATAAATTCCATAGCCGAATCCGAATGGACGGTAGTGCGGTCTTTATATGGGATATATCTCCACGTACCACTTGAGAAACACTCATGCATGTGTTTATGTCACTATAGATGCCATTTTTGTAATCTCCGTTCGAACGCGTTTACAAACGCTACTCGAACGCATGCATTCGGCCTTACTATGTTCGAACGAATGCATTATGTCTTGTCATGCATCACATCCCATCCCGTTCGAACACGTTTCTGAACGCTACACAAATGAGTGTATTCTGCATCACTCCATTCGAACGCGTTTCCGAACGCTACACGAACGCGCACACACTGGACAGGCTCTTCCTTTATATTTTATGCATGTTTGCCTCTTTGGTTATTCCATTCTGCCTCATGTTCTTAATTATCTGTCGCTATTGTTAACGTTTCAAATTTCATTGCCGCACTTCTCTGATTAACATGTTTTTTAGAATTATGCATTTACTTTCACTTACATTTATGTTTATGGGTGTGCAAACTTGTATGTCATTTGAATTATCTTGCATGCGTTGCATAAGACTTGGTTATATTATTGCATAAATCTGTTCATTACAGATGGCATAAGTAAGAGACCATTCTGAACCCAATGGTTTGAGGTCTTCCCTTGCGAGGGGTGAGTGCAGCCTTAAAAATATTTCCCAGTTCACACTGGGTGGCGACTCCATTTATTTCTCTGGTTTAGTCCCTCGTGGGCTACTCCGTAATCCCGACCGGGCCGCGAGCCCGGGCAGCATCGCCATGTCTACAGTCTGGCGACTCCACTGTCTTGTAATGTTTGTGATTTTTTCTTTGGTTAACCATGTCTCATATATTTTGCATACCATTTCTTACCTTGATGGCATCATGTATCGTGAAATCGTTTTCGCTCGAAGCGGCGGATCATTATATAGTATCATCACTCGTTGGCACGTACCCTAGGGTATAAAAAGGTGCGCTCACTTGGTCGCTCAAACCCTTGAGTGGGGAGACCTAGTTGTGGGCAACCCTTCACCGGCGGGAGCCTTTATCTATACTCCTATAAACCTGCATGAGAACCATAGTTATATGACCTATAGAAGCCACCCTTTATGCTTGTGTTTAGGACCATCATCATTTGGATTCATTTGGATCTCTCGTCATAAGATACAAACTTGTTGGGCTATTTAAACTGGGATGAGTTTATGTCTTATGACGATTGGGCCAAAAGCTTCTAAAATACCGATGTGCCACTTTGTGTTTGAGCCCCATATCATTTGAAGTTGTTTAGCCACGTTATCGCAAAAGTGTAAACCTGTTGGGCCTTTTTTTGCAACTGGGACAAGTTTGCACCTCGCGATAATCTGATTGAATGCTTTGAAATGATAATAGGCCAACTTGTATGAAAACCTTGATGGGCTTAGAAAGTCCAAACATGATACAAATATGCCAGAAGCATGAGTCCGATATCCGCACTGGCTTTCATCCAGAAACGATATGCCTTATTATGACATATTTGTATACTTTTGGATACCTCCAAGTTCATCCCCACAACAGTGATTAGCGAAGGCCCAATTCGTCGATTCTAGACAATGGCACGATCCCCATAATAGGCTTAGTAAATATTGTAAATGGGCGGTCTTTGTCTATTACTGATGGAAAGGGACTGAGGTAGCCAAGGTTCGCCTTTGTAGCATATGAGAGAACGATTTTGTGTACCCCACATTGATGCATAAAATAAGCCATACCTAGGACATAAATGGACTTACCACGAGTGTGGGAGATATAAGGTCGGAAGGATATATGTTGTTTTGATAACCAGTTGCATCTCATGCATACACGCATCATGTTAACCCATGTGTCTTAAAAGCCATCATAGATATCTGTTGGGTTAGAAAAAGAAGACTTGTCAAGAAGAGTTTAGCAAACATGGATATCGGGGAAAAGGAAACCGAGGAACAGAAAAATTTACGGCAAGAATAAAAAGACCATTGGGAGGGGCCTTCAGTAAAAAAAAAAAAAAGAGAAAAAAAGAAAAAGAGAGAAAAAAAAAAGAGAAAAAAATTGTTTGTTTTTAGTCCTTAATAGTTAGACATAAGTCCGATGATGAAATGGTTTGCTTTAGGGTGAAATCTTAGAAACGATAAACTCTTGATGTGCTTTTATCTGATGCTTTGAGTAGTTGATCTATGTTAGACTCGTAAGCACTTAATTATAGGTTTTTAGCAGTGAAAACATGAGTAGTTGATAATATGACTAGTTGAAAAAATTGTAGGTTGGTGAATGACCGTTTGCTTAGATGTCTATCTTAACTTGCTTGTGTTATGATGTGTGGTATGGTTGAAAAATAAAAGAATAGTCTATAAAGAGAAAAATTAAACCACCTATAACCGATAAGCGTGAAGCCACCCATGGGTGAGTATTAGGACCACCATGAGGAGAAATGCTACCTTAAAGGGTAGGTGTGTTGAAAAAAAAAAGAGAAAAAAAGAAAAAAAAAGAAAAAAAAAAGAAAAAAAAAGAAAAAAAAAAAGAGAAAGAGAGACAAAAGAAAAAGAAAACCATACCACATTGAGCACATAAAAGCAACTGCAGGGCATAATTGAAACATCTAGGTTGGTTTAACCCATCGATCCCAATTTTTTGACGAAATCATTGAGTTGGCTTACCTGGGGATGAATCTGCATAGGAACCTTTGCACACACACACTTTGAGTCTGACTTATATCATTTATTCAAAGACTTGGATTTGAGTTGCATTGAATGTTTTGAAGCTTCTCTGGTTTCAATACTGGGCATTCTTTGAGGGCAATAATATGTGTAACTATTGGGACTATTTCGTAGCATGTAATATAGTATGATGATATGGAATGCCACATCACGTAGTGCACATTGACCTAGTGCAAGCAGCGGAGAGCAGAAAACTAAACCAGGTCTGGGGGCGACCAGTCTACCACCCCACAAATAAGGAACATAACGAGAAATCAAGTTATGGGACTAAAGATAACTGAGTAATCACTAGAAGAGAACTGGCAGAAGGAAATTATAAGCAGACCCAGGGGGCGACCGAAGACAGTTGTAGGCAAAGGGCACCAAAGAACACAAGAAAGGCCTAACCCATCGGAATAGAAAATACATCCATGCATACATACATACACGTCACATACATACAATTTTTATTTTGTATTCGCAGGTTTTTGAAGGAAAAAAATGCGGCTAAGAGGAGCAACTAATTCGGGAACAAGACCCACAACTCAAATAGGGAACAAGACCCTCAACTCATTTCGGGAACAAGACCCACAAATCAGTTCGGGAACAAGATCCACAACTCAAATCGGGAACAAGACCCACAACTCAAATCGGGAACAAGACCGTCAACTCAATTTGGGAACAAGACCCATAACTCTATTCGGGAACAAGACCCTCATCTCAATTCGGGAACAAGACCCTCAACTCAATTTGGGAACAAGACCCACAACACCATTTGGGAACAAGACCCTCAACTCATTTCGGGAACAAGACCCACAACTCAAATCGAGAACAAGACCCACAACTCAAATCTGGAACAAGACCCACAACTTAAATATGAAACAAGACCCTCAACTAATCTCAACTCAATTTGGGAACAAGACCCACAACTCCATTCGAGAACAAGACCCTCATTTTAATTCAGGGAACAAGACCCTCAACTCAATTCGGGAACAAGACCCACAACTCAGTTCGGGAACAAAGCCCACTCTCAACGTAATTCAGGAACAAAGCCCATATTCAACACAGTTCTGGAATAAAGCCTAGGGAACAAAGCCCACTCTCAACACGGTTCGGGAATGAACCACCTCATACAATAACGGTTCGGGAATGGACCATCTCATATTAACGGTTCGGGAATGGACCACCTCACATTAATGGTTCGGGAATGGACCACCTCTCACCAACTCAGTTTGGTAATGAATCCTAGAGATCACAACATCTTGCAGGGATGAACCTTGGGGGTTGCAGCACCTCACCACCATCATTCAGTTTGAAGCATCTTAGAATAACAGGTAAGTTAAGCAACAGCTGGCGAGTCAGGTAAGTAAAAATGCATGCATGACTTTTATACGATTGTCACTGTCACACACTGCACAAGTCCCATCAAAGTGGGGGCGACTCTAGACACTGCATTTTTTGCATAATGCCTAATGCTGAGCCTCGTATGGAGGCACTACCCGATAAGTTACGGAAGTCGTGGGAAACGCATGCCGGAAGGAAACCCTAACCCTAGCTCCTCAAATTTAAACTCGCTAGTTAGCCGCTGATTCGCTTAGTCGATTCCTGTTTTAAAACATTAAATCTTGGCCCAAAACCCCCGTACCCATCCAAAACCAATACACACCCATCCAAAACCCATACACAACCAAGAAACCCTAACCCTAATTCACCACTATAAAACATAACCTAAACCAAGCCATGGACTCTTCATCCTTCCTTCTCCTCACACAAACTCTCAGCAGCAACTCAAATACACTGATTCTCTCTCACGGCAAAAAAAAAACAGGAATGAAACCCTAAAAGATGTCTCAGCCTCTTTCTCCCAGCTATCTTTTTCTTCTCACCCTATGCGGCCTCTCCACTCACGAACTGTCTTCTCTCAGAACTCACACTCCTTTCCCCTTAGACTCACGGCAGTAACCACTGAACACAAAAACAAGAACAAAACATAAACCCTAAAAAAACACGTTGACTGCTCCCCTCTTCTCCACTGACACAAACCTTCAACCATGAAAAGAAATGATCCTAAGGCCACCATCAAAGCTCTCAGGGCACAGCCACTGACGCCCCTCTCTGATCTCTCTACCTCTCGCCTCCCTCTCTCTCACCCCTCCCTCTGACGGTAAAACAGCTCTCGGCAACCACAACACTAAGAATCCTAGCTGCACCTCTCTCTCCCATAGCTTCTATCTCTCGGCCATAACAAAGGAAGAAAACAGAAACCCTAATGCCTTCCTCGGCGCACAGTTCTCTCTCACCCTAAACACATAAACAAAACCCTCCTACATTCTTCACATTCTCTCTCTGAGCCAAAAGATAACAACAAAAACCCTAGCCTTCACGATTTGTTCCTCCTCTCTCATTCACGGTATAAGGGAACCAGGAAACCCTAAGCTCCACAAACCGAGCAATAATGCAACAAGCCAAGCCATACACGGCAGCCACACATTCACCAAACTAGCCACAAACTGACAAAAAACCACCGACCAAAGACTGCCCCATAACCGATCAAACAAACAGCAAATAACCCATCAACAACCGACTAAAGAAACAACAAATAACCAGACTCAAAAGCAGCCCCACGTGTACCACTCACCCTCTGACCACCAACCGACACACACTCAGCTCTTTCATCTCTCAACGACAAAAAAAAGAAAACATTATTCTTCTCTTTCACTCAAACACACACAACCAGACAAAATGCCTTAGCCACACACTCAGAAATATGGAGAAACCATCCCCTCAAGTCGTGAGCACACCACAACTAAACACAAAAGCCCTCCACCGACAATAATAAAACAGCCCCTAAATAACCAATAAAACAATGAAGAAAATTGTCGAAAATAGTGAGGAAAACGTGAAGCAGTGAAGGAAAAACACATAGGCCTAGACACGTGAACAAAAAATCCAAGAAAAGCACCCCCACCAAACTGCCGAGAACAAACCCAATCACCTGAGAATAAAACCCATTCATAAACGTCAAAATAGTGAACAAAACTGCTCCCAAAACAGTCCCCTATTTCACCAAAAATAACCCAAAAAAATAGTCCACAAAACAGCGACTGAAACAGCGGCAAAAAAAAAAGAAAACAACGGCAAAAACAGTGAGTGAAAACAGAGAAAATAGAGAGTAAAATAGCAGCGAACCCGAGTCAGAAAACAAGAAAAGATACGGAGCATTAACCCTTCCGGCGACGTCCCAACGCACTCCCGAGAAGCGACTTAAAAGGTAAGACCTGAGGGCACCCTTTACTATATTTTATTTTGTCGTTCCGGACGCGGCATGCCCGGTTGGATGTGAAATACGTCCAACCGGGTATAAGAAGTCCTACATTGAAAACGACCAAATTCTTTGGTCACATATTTATTATTCCGTATTTATTTCGTATTATTAGTATTTTATTATTTCGCATTTAATTTACGTTTATTGTTGTTTTATTGTTCCGCGTTTGTTTTGTGTTATTTATCTTCTTTGTTATTTCACATATTTGTCTCTTCGGTTATTTATTGTTATATGCGTTATCATATTTCATGTATGTCAACATTAGGTTAATGATTGCATTGTGTTAATGATTGCGTGTTATCCCTAGCTAGATATCGGATGGAAACCCTGACATAAATTCCGTATCCGAATCCAAATGGACGGAAGTGCGGTCTGTACATGGGATATAACTCCACGTACCGCTTGAGAAACACTCATGCATTTGTTTATGTCACTATAGATGCCATTTTTGTAATCTCCGTTCGAACGCGTTTACAAACGCTACTCGAACGCATGCATTAGGCCTTACTCCGTTCGAACACGTTTCCGAACGCTACTCGAACACATGCATTCTGTCTTGTCATGCATCACATCAAATCCCGTTCTAACGTGTTTCTGAACGCTACACAAATGCGTGCATTCTTCCTCACTCCGTTTGAACGCGTTTCCGAACGCTACATGAACGCGCACACACTGGACAGGCTCTTCCTTTATATTTTATGCATGTTTGCCTATTTGGTTATTCCTTTCTGCCTCATGTGCTTAATTATCTGTCGCTATTGTTAACGTTTCTATTGTCATTGTCGCACATCTCTGATTAACATGTTTTTTAGAATTATGCATTTACTTTCACTTACATTTGTGTTTATGGGTGTGCAAACTTGTATGTCATTTGAATTATCTTGCATGCGTTGCATAAGACTTGGTTATATTATTGCATAAATCCGTTCATTACAGTTGGCATAAGTAAGGGACCATTCCGAACCTAACGGTTTGACGTCTTCCCTTGCGAGGGGTGAGTGCGGCCTTAAATCATTTCCCAGTTCACACTGGGAGATGACTCCATTTGTTTCTCCTGTTTAGTCCCTTGTGGGCTACTCCGTACTCCCGACCGGGCCGTGAGCCCGGGCAGCGTCACCGTGTCTACAATTTATCATGCCAATTAATCCTTGTTCAGTTATATTGTTTATAAGTCAAGACTTCTAAAATATTCACTCTCTCTCTCGAGTGCCTAGTGAAAATATAATCAACTATAGACTTCAATATATCTATAAAAATGCAATAGTTAACAATTCTATACGCTTTGTGATTCTATATTAACGACTTCAAAGGAACTTATATATTCTCTCAAACTCTATAAAACTCTTAGGTTATATTCTCTAGATCAATAAAACATCTCCTCTCTCGAGTGATAGATTCTAAATATGTATCATCTCAAATTGTGGCCAGCAATCAAGAAGCATTAAACTCAAAAGAATATAAATAATTCAATAAAACTTCATAACAAAATTAGCAAACAATACAAGGTTCAAGCATCAATTACATCATTCTCCAGAATTAAGGAGTAGTTCATGACAATAGATAAAATAATGATAAACAAGTCATGAATCTAATGGAAATCATTAGAGTTCTAAGAAAGAAATAAGAAGATAAAATCTGAATTGAATCTCTTCCTCTTCGGATGTCACTGCCTTTGTCTCATCTTGTTGCTCTTCAATCTTCCTCCTTGGATCCCTCTAAAATATATGTTTTGGTGTTTTGTGCTGTGTATTAGCCTCCCCCTTGGAGTTTGGACGAACTAAACTATTTATAATAGAGCCTTGGCGTCATTGGGTATCTTAAAAACCCTAAAAATTAAATTCTGGAACGCGTGTCAGGTACGTACAGGGAGCTGCGGCGCTGGTCAATTGGCGCCGCGGCGCCCTTCTCTCGGGTTTTTGTATGGCATTGAAATCTTCTTGCAGGCACCGCAGTGCCAGTGATTATTTTTCACTGGTTCCTGCGTTCTGTTTCCTGTTGCTCCCGTGTGCGTCCGATGATTCCGAAAGTTCCCAAAACACTCGTATTTACTCCATTATTGATGTTTTAATGCTTCCTATAAATAAGACATAAAAGAAACTAAAAATACATTAAATGACTCGAAACATAACAAAATAGTAAGCTAAGAATGCCATAATAAGTGGGGTATAAACAACACTTATCAAACACCCCCAAACTTAAGATTTTGCTAGTCCCGAGCAAAAGACAAAATAAAACTAAGTATAAATAAACAAATAAAAATAACTAAATTAATTAAACCACTTTCGTAGGGATCACGATTGCATTTATCGTATGCAACAATCCTTTAAACCCCTAGGCGGTCCAAGTGGACGAGTTATAGTCTTGTGAGGGCTTACATCGATAATACCCACAAACGTCATTCACACACAATCATGCAAAAAAATAAAAATAAAGTAAATAAAATAAAATCATCTCGATAGTTATGCATAAAATTGTCCTCAAAGAATGCTTATCAATGAAATCAGAGAACCTTCAAAGTACGTAATTCAGCTCAGATCCAAGTTCCTGAATAATTCATCTAGGCTAGACTCCCTATGTGTGTGCGTAAAGGTTCATTCACAGCTTGATTCCTAAGTAAGCCAACTTAATGATTTAGTTTAAAAATTGGGATCGATGGGTCAAACCAACCTAGATATCTCAATTATACTTTGTAATTGCCTTATTTTATGCTCAGTATGGTATGATTTTTCTTTTTGTCATTTCTTGTCTCTTTTTACTTCTCTTTTTGCACTATTTTTTCAAAATTTTTTTCAACACACCTGCCATTTAAGGAAGCATTTCTCCTCATGGTGGTCCTAATACTCGCCCATGGGTAGCTTCACGCTTATCGGTTATAGGTGGTTTATTTTCTTTCTTTAGAGACTTTTTTTCTTTTATTTATATCCATACCATACATCATAACACTAGCAAATCAAGATAGATATCTAAGCAAACGGTCATTCATCAACATGCAATTTCTTCAACTAGTCACCTTGTCAACTACTTAGGTTTTCACTGCTAAAAAACTATAATTGAGTGCTTACAAGTCAAACATAGATCAACTACTCAAGGCATCAGATAAAAGTAAATTGGGGATTTATCGTTTCTAAAATTTCACCCATAAACAAGCAGTATCATCATAGGATTTATGCTTTACTATCAAAGACTAAAAACAATTTTTTTTTATATATATAAATAAATACAAGTAAACAACATGCACACACCCCCAAACTTAAAACTTGCATTGTCCTCAATGTAAGATAAAAAATAAAGAACAATAGTGAGGAACAACACTACCGTGCATGGAGTTGATCAAGCTCTTGCTGGTTAGAATTTGGTTGCGCGGGCGTTGTGTGTTTCGTGCTACCTGCATAAATAACATGCAAATTAATAAATAGCACACAATAAACTAAAATAAATAAACAAAAATAAACAAGATGCAAATGCAAGGGTTACCTCCCCGCTAGCGCTAAGTTTAACATCTTCAGCCAGACGTAACCACCCAAATGGTCATGGTGGCTTAAATGTAGTGAACCCGGTAATCTCATTAAGAACAAGGTCATGAATCTAATGGAAATCATTAGAGTTCTAAGAAAGAAACAAGAAGATAAAACCCGAATTGAATCTATTCCTATTCGGATGTCACTGCCTTTGTCTCCTCTTGTTGCTCTTCAATCTTCCTCCTTGGATCCCTCTAAAATATGTATTTTGGTGTTTTGTGCTGTGTATTAGCCTCCCCCTTTGAGTTTGGATGAACTAATCTATTTATAATAGAGCCTTGGTGTCATTGTGTATCTTAAAAACCCTAAAAATTAAATTCTGGAATGCGTGTCAGGTACGTACAGGGAGCTGCGGCGCTGGTCAATTGGCGCCGCTGCGCCCTTCTCTCGGGTTTTTTTATGGCGTTGAAATCTTCTTGCAGGCACCGCGGCACCAAGAAGTTAGGCGTCGCAGCGCCAGTGATTATTTTTCACTGGTTCCTGCGTTCTATTTCCTGTTGCTCCCGTGCGCGTCCGATGCTTCCGAAAGTTCCCAAAACACTCGTATTTTCTCCATTATTGATGTTTTAATGCTTCCTATAAATAAGACATAAAAGAAACTTAAACTACATTAAATTACTCGAAACATAACAAAATAGTAAGCTAAGAATGCCATAATAAGTGGGTATAAACAGCACTTATCACATGGCTTTGAAAACATTGAATGTTACTTCTTGGTCTTGTACTCTCATGGTTAGTTCACCTTTTTGTACATCAATGATGGTTCGATCTATAGCCAAGAATGGTCTCCCGAGAATGATGGGTACGTCTTTGTCTTCCTCCATATGAAGGACAATGAAATCTGTTGGGAAAATGAATTTGTCGACTTTGACTAATACATCTTCCATTACTTCTCTCGGAAATGTGAGCGATTTATCAACAAGTTGATTGTAACGTACATGTGTTCGATTCCGAATAGTTGGACGTAAGGATGGAGAAATTTCGAGGACGGAATTTTTATAAGGAGAGGAGGATGTAATATCCTGGGTTTTTCGGAACAATACGGGAAAGTTTTCAAATTAAAGTGAAAGATTTGGAAAGGGATAGTATTTGAAAATTAGACTTCATATGTTAGAAAATAGGTGGGAATATTTTTAAGTGAAGTTTCGTCGCATTGGAAAACACGTGGTTTCGAGAACCGTTTATGCGATTCTTGTTTACATCGTTCTATGCGTAAAAGATTCTTATTTCGGCTATAAAACATTTAAACAAACTCCGATTGAGGTGATTCTTAAACCATCAACCTCGTTTTTCCGTTACGAACAACTTTTATGTTGAATACTTTTTGAAAGTTGCATCAGAAAGACTTCAAAATTATGAATTTTTGAGAATATTCTATGGTAGGGACTTAATAGTAATTTTTAGGGGTCAAAATGTAATTTTTTGAAATTATCTACATCTAGTCCATAGTTTCCAGAAATTGCCAACATGGCAAAACTTTCCAAAGTCCCCAAGTCGACCCCCCAACCCCAAATTTCGTCCTTGGCTTCGCTGGTCACGCCACGGCCAGTCGGCCACCGCCGGCCGACGAGACCAGCCAGGGGGGTGCGCCGGCCACCCCTCAACCTTGTTGTGGCCTGCGGCAGCCCCAAGTTCACCGGAAAATGGCGATAATGAGAGAGAAACATGCGGGCCTCGGTATCTCGATCCCGACTCGATGCTTCATTTCACGGCCCAAGCCATCGCCAAATCGAAGCTCTCGTAGAGTACTATAAGGTTGCATTGTCGTTTTTGCGGAATGGTGTTTGGTTTCACGTGAATCGAGTGAAGAAGATTCAGATTAGTAGTGACCCACATTGAACAGTAACTCCGATCAGAATTCCGTTGATTCCACCACGTTTGTGGGATCGTTTGGAGTCCGTATATGCCCTCGTAATCTCTGTAAGAAATCCCGTTATAAATTCGTAAATTTCAAGTTTAAAGTTAAATGTTTAGATGTATCCAGTAGCTTCGTAGAGTAGAGTATTGATATAAATTGAATTGTTTGAGTATTAGTATATTGAATATGAGAATTTTGTAGAATCTGAGTGAAAACGGAACGAGTTTGATCGATCCAATAAAATATGTAAGTTTTCGATAAAAGTGGGTTTTTGCGTATAAATATGTGTTTTGGTTTTGATGATAGTTATGAGTTTTTTATGATATTACAAACATGTTTGGATAAATCCGGGAAGGTTCGGAGGGTTCGAGACCCTTCCGTAGCGTTTACATAAACATTTTCGAAAGATTTTCTAAAAACACATAAACCGAGAACTTAAGTTAACTGAGATTAGTGAAACTGAAAGTATTGAAATTGCACTTGATTTGGTTATTCTAGAAAGATCCAAAATTTTATCATTGTTTAGTTGAGAACTTTGTATGTCGTGTCTCTGACGACAATTCGCCAATTGTTTTGACAGATGTGGCTAGAACCTGGAGTGTTCGCGAAGCCAGGTAAGTAACTCATGCGATGAGACCTTAATAGGTGATTTCATGTTTCAAATATACATATATATTTTTATATAGATGATTGATATGTTAGGTTAAACAGAAGATAATTAAGAAGTAGTTTGAGAAGTAGTTCAAGGTTATTTGTAGTTAAGTGTGAAACGACCATCGCAAGTATGACTTTTGTTATTATCATGATATGAAGTAATATGTTTAATGATATTAATGTTTGTATGTGTGCATTGATGTGTTGAAGTGAAATGTTGATAATCTTAATGTTTATGTGTATGTATTAATGTAGGTAAATGTATGAATATGTAACGATATGAAATTGTGTATGTGAATGAATATGAAAATGTATAAGTATATAAGTATGTATTCATATATGCATATTGATAAGCGGAAAATATATCAATATTTATCGCCACTTTTACTTAATATTTTATATAGTTTATCGAGTTTTGTGCATATTTTGATGTGCTTTATGTTATTTTGTAGATAAATAAGATTTTGGGACTCAATAGAATCAATTGGGGCTAAAACGGCGAAAAATGGACAAAAATGGAAAAAATAGAAGTTCGCTTCGCGTCGCGCACACCTTCTGCGTCGCGATGCGACTCAGTTACTATGCCATCGACACTCATCATCGCCACGTCGGTAGGTGCGTTATCATCACGTCATCATAACATCGGCCAATAATTCAGCCTGACAACACGTCATCACTTACGTCATCATGACGTCAACACAATAATTCAGTCTGCCGACACGCGTCGTTCCTTGCATCAGCATGATGTCAGCGTAGCGATGCCAAGCCTTCACGCGTCACGACGCCGAGCCAATAATTTAGTCTACCGACAGTCGCGTGCCATGTGTCAACATCTCAGTAAATCCGCGTACATGTGTCAAAAAAACAACGCGCGTCGCGGCGCGCAACCCTTCACACGTCACGACACGCAAGGTCGAATTTTTCCTATAAATAAAAGCTTATTTAATTTGAATTCTTCATACTTTCTTCTGAGGATTTCCTTAAAAATACAAAGAAGATAATATATTGTTTGTTTATTTTCAGCTTTCTTGTATTTAATTTTTTATTTTAAGCAATAAATCTTTCTTTGTTTTACTTTAAAGTATGAGTAGATAACTTTTTTCTGCTGGGGTGAAAGGTGAAGCTTTTATTATTATAATTTAGATTAATCTCCCTTAGTTATAATATATAAATTATCTTAAAACCTGACTTATTGGGATACCGCCTTTATGGTCGGATGAACTTAATTAAATTAATTTTAACCTGACTTAATTGGATACCGCCTTTATCGGTTGGAATTAATTAAAAATCCGACTTAATCAGGATACCGCCTATATGATCGGTTGGTAATATAATGCAGATTTATATATTATAATAAGGGAGATTTCTAAATTAGAAGTAATAAAAGTTGATCCCCTAACCCTAGTATTTTATTTTATTGTTAATTTTACCTTTTTAATATTCAATTAAATGCATAATGTTTTCTTTATTTATGTCTTTAATAATCCTAGATATGTGTTGTAACTAAATACCTTATCTAGGGTTGTGATGAATTCCAATATCACTGGTTTATAAGTTGGTTATTTTGTGTCTTGAGTAATATACTGTCTTTAGTAAACATCACCAATCAAACAACATCAAATCAATTAGATACTCGTAGACATTTAGCACTGATCAACATGAACAATCAAGAACCTGAACCTTTGGAAGTTGCACCACCAATTCTCATTCGAGACAGAACAATTCCGGTGGTTGATGGCTTTATATCATGTATTGTACTTCCACCCTTACCAGCAAATGTGTGTGACATCAAAACATGCATTTAGATGATACAACAATTAGTCCAGTTTGGGGGAAGTGCAGCTGAAGATCCTAATGCCCACATCAGCAACTTCCTGGAAGTTCGTGGCACATTCAATTACAACCGAGCGTCAGAAGAAGCAATGAGATTCCGTGTGTTCCCATATTCCTTGAAAGACAAAGCTAAGGCTTGGCTACATTCACTACCAGCAGGTTCCATCGCAACTTGAACACTTTTGCAACCAAATTCCTTGTAAAATATTTTCCCCCAGCCAGAACAGTAAAGCTGAGGAACGACATCACATCTTCTGTGCAACATGACTCAGAATCCCTCTGCGAAGCATGGGAAAGATACAAGGAATTGCTCCGAAAATGTCATAACCATGAGATTGCAAAGTGGCTACAAGTCCAAACCTTCTACAATGGACTTTTTAGACTAATGAGAACTACAATAGATGCTGCTGCTGGATGAGCATTAATGGCAAAAGAAGAAGATTAGGCATGAGACTTAATTGGAGAAAAGGTCAACAATAATTCATTATGGCCAACAGAAAGGAGCATGATCCAACGAATAGCAGGAATCCACGAAGTAGGAGCCAACACAACAATGAATGTCAAGCTGGATCAGATTTGCAAAAATCTACAAACTCTTAATATGAAGATTAATACTGGATCCACAAGTTGACCATATGGAGAAACACTAGAGGCAGAATCTTACAACCAACATGGTAAGATAGCGAACTATGTCAGTAATTTCAACAGACGGGGAAACAATCCATATTCCAATACCTACAACCAAGGTTGGAGGAATCATCATAATTTCGTATGAAGGAACAATTCAGGACAAATGAAAAATCCACCACCAGGATTCCAGTAGTAGAATAAAGGCCAGGAGTATGAAAAAGAACCAGGAATAGCAGAAGTGCTAGCCCAGTTGAAAAAGCTAGAAGCAAAATACGGCGCTTTAGCAGCTATGGTTCAAAATGAAGCAGCATTGAATCAAAGCCAATCAGCTTCTATAAAGGCACTAGAGAATCAAATGGGACAACTGGCCAATGCTCAGAGTTACAGACCGCAAGGTACCCTTCCTAGCAACACAGAACCAAATCCAAGGAACAGAGGTAAGGAGCAATGCCAAGCCTGTTGGGGTTTTATGGGGGAATACCGGTAACGCAGCGGAAACACGAAAAATCAAAATTTTTCGATTTTTTCTTGGATTAATTAAATAAACATATTTATTTAATTAACCAATTATCAAATTCTGAAAAATTACACAAGAAATCAAATTTCTTAGTAATTACCGAATTACCCCAATACTTTGCAAATTGATCATTTTAGTCCTAAAATTGTCAAATATAATTTTGAATGATTCTAAATCATTTCTAAAATGATTTTCAACATCTCCAATATGTCAAAATCAAATTGCAACAAAAACCACAATTTTAGCCAAATTGTTGTGGGTCCCATAAGTTTGCATTTTGTTCATTTTAGTCCTCAAATTGTCAAATATAATTTTAGGTGATTCCAAATCAGTTCTAAAATGATTTCAAACATGTACAATACATGAGAATACAAATTGCAACACAAATCCCACAAAAAAACCAAAATTGCCGAGAAGGCCCTTAAGGTTTCCAACTTGTGCATTTTAGTCAAATCTTGTTCAAAACAAGTCAAGATGAAATCCAATCATCACCAAACTTGATATACATCATATATACATCATTACACAACACATATATGAAAAACCCAAATTTGGAAAAGGTATAAACCCTAATTTTTCAAATTCATCAAATTGAACAAATTAAACCAAATTAAACAAATCCAATGTTTCAATCAAGTCTCTACCACACCAAACAAGTCCCACCACTTTTAAATAACTCTAGAGCAATTCTAGGTCATCAATGAGTGGCCCAACAACACTATAATGGCAACTAGATCATCAAATGACCAAAAGAATGCTTAATAACCACTTATAAGCTTTCTTTAACTATCATACATGCAAACACCCATGTTCAAAACTTCCAACACTCAAAAAACATAAACAAGAAAGTAGAAAAATTGAAGAACAAGCCATGTTATAGCCTAGAACAAAATGAACAAATTTCCCTCTAATAGGAAAGTGGAAATACTTACTAAATCCAACCTTTTCCTTAGATGTTCTTCAAGGTTCTTCACTTTTTCTCTCTCTAACTTTTCATGTTTATTTTGGAGGCTTGGAACTAGGTTAAACTTATGAAAAACATAACACTTTATATATGGGAGTGTGTTGGCCGAATTTATCAAGAAATAAAGGAAAAAAGATATTTTCAATTCTAAACAATTTAAATAAATCTCTTAGGTAGTCAAAACAATTATGACAACTTTTTCCTTTACTTTAAAGTCAACAATTAACACTTGTAATCATTTCATAAATAAATATCATCATAGATATTTCATATTTTAATTACTTTAATTATTTAACAATTAAATAAATAAATAATTAATTAAATATAAATATCTAAATATCTAAATATATGTATTATATTTAATTTAAGTATCTCAAATACATATATTAATGATATATGTCAAATATATTTATTTGATAATTTATTAATGTGTATTTAATAATATCATATATTAAATACAAATACACATTAATTAGGATATGACGGTTCGGCCCCTATTGCATGTATTTTTCGTTTAACGTTTAAACGATTTATAAATAATCACCATTATTCATTAAAGTTGCCCTAATGCTTTACGAGTATATTTCATTAGTGAGACTCTCTAGATTAAGGTATATCCGTCACAAAATCTAATTTCGTGTCCATAATTTACCCATCCGTAAACTAGCCGAATCATACAGGTTGAGGTCATTGCATACGTATAATCCATTCGTCATAGGTATCCGAATAATACCGGAGATATAGATGTAAACGTCAAATCTCTATAGGTATTATCATGTCGACGATTGTATTAACAATCTATAAATAACATTCGGAACTCACTTTCGAAGTATACTATGGCTATAGATTTAACTGATTGCTAATCACATATGGACTACATGTGCTCTGTACACAGAACTGACGGATCCTATCTTGATACACACAGAATCCTGAGGATCGGTCCACACCCAATGAACATGCAGAGGTCTGATCTAAATAGATCGGTGACGTGACTGCCATCTAAGTGTGGAGGATGTCTCATACATCCACAGTGGTATCTCAAGTCGAAGGACCACTATGCTACTCAACCCGAGAAGATTCTTATTGACGTTGGTGTACCATCCATTAAGAATCTTCAGTGAGTCGTTCGATATTTATCCACTATAAACATTTACACGTCTATACGAGTCTCTCGAGACTCATGGTTCATTGGGATAAACTATCGGACCAAGTCTCGATATACAATGTGTACTGGTCTCAACGAATTTGACTAACCGACCCGTGTTAGTAAATCTTGACCATGAACAATATTTAATAATAATATTTAGCAGTGACACTTCCCAATGTCAATTACAAACTACCTTTGTAACTATGTACTGTAATATATATTATCGGGCTTTGTCTAATATATACATATCACTAAACTACATTTAGTTTCAATTTAATCGTAATCAGATCGAATACGTATATAAAAACAAGAGGTGCAACCATAAATAAGTAATATTATGGAAAAAGGAATTGATCGTATTCATGAATCAGACATAAATACGATGCGGATTGGCGCTCTGAGCACCAACCCCAACAATTTCTCCCACTTGCTATTGTGCCAATCCACGGTATCATATACACATCTCAATGTGTATTGTATACTCATGGCTCTCAAAAGCTCACCTAGCACTTAAGAGGTAGGCAACAAAAAGTAGGTCCGCTATAATATATTGAGTTTGTCAAACAAACCCAATCGTTTCTCATAGCCAGCATCATTCATATTTTGTAGAATCTAAATTATACATTAATATGTCTCTGATGCTACATCAGTATTGTGCTACAGCTGTCCAAGTATTTAGGGATCAAATCCAAAATACTATGAAGACAACCGCAAGCACAACAGCAATACAAAACTTATAGTTTATAAGGTCACTATGCAACTTCATAAGTCAATACTTAGAAGTTGCATCTAATTATACTAAAAAAGTAGAATCCTCTGTGACACTCTCACTGCATCTTTTCTGACTCTTTATGACGTAGACAGTCTAGCGTCATAATTAGACTCAAAACTAATATGACTCAAACGGTTACAGACTTAATGCTCCACGAATTAGAACATTTTCTTAATATCTCAAAGATCACAAAGAACATGTTTCTAGATCCATTCAATGGCCTACAAGGTATCAAAATAACTCATAACAAATACGATTAAATCGATATCTTAATCGCACATAATAAAGTATTCATTATGTCATCATCCCATGATACATAAGATTGATTAGACATTCTAATCAATTACTCTTTCGAAAAAAGAATTATCATTTACGAAAGATGAATACAGTATATAAGACATACAATAACTGTCCAATAGTTATACTAACTGTCATACAAATAGCCTTGTTATGTCCTTTATTAGATCATATCTAATTCACGACTAATAGGAGTATCTCACAAGTCTCCAAGTTTTATATCATATATAATCTTTATATTAAATATAATAGAGACTACTCCCACTTCTATCACGAAGTAAAGAAGACATATGTAAACCTTTTACCTTACAAACATCTCATTATTACTATAATAATGATAATGTTGTTAGGATATATAACACTAGAAAGTAATTTGTACGCTCCCACTAACCCTTCAATTACATATGTATTCTCTATACCTTGACAAGATCAGACAATCTGACTGATATCAAAAATAGAGAACACGAATTTCCGGAAGACTTATCCGAGTCTACAATAGGCTCTATAAGCTAGCACATTAAACTGCGATCTTAACAGAACACAAACTCTAGGGCCATTCCAGAATGAACTCTTCAAACAAATAAATCACAACTGATCTCTTATCTGAATAAGTTATTCAAAAACGTCACTTTACATTCTTTAGATAAAATGTACAATTTAATATCAACATTAAGCAATATATCTTTAATTGTTCAATTAGGGTGACTAGAGACAAGTTTCCTCAGAATCTACAATAGATTGATGAGTATAATCTTTCTCATTGTCATACTATAAAGGTCAAACCTTTAATAAGCTCACACTGCTTTTGCTGCGCAAACAATTAGCACATATCATAAACTAATTCATAATGAAATCTTAATCAAGTTCAAAACTTGATCGTAGTAAGCTACGGACAATCTTAGATCTATGGTTCAATAGTGAATTTCCAGAATCGATATCAAATATCGCTTCCATTATAAGTTATAGGATAATTTTCTTCGGTAAGAAAACAACAGAACCATTAAGTATCAAATACTCGTAAATGATTCTGATATCCTATTAGACTTATATAGAAGATGTATAAGGGTTGTTTCATCTTATTAATTACGTAGTTCCATTTATAATTTATCATTCTCACAATTGACTTCAATAAGTCAAGTCTTTTCTACAATTGTTAACATCCGATGTTACACACCAAGTAATAAAACGATTTTATTACTTAGGATCGTAGGAAAGAGATTCTATAAAATTGAATACAATATTCAATTAAACAAAATAAACGATAAACGTTTACTTATACCTCTGAGGCATAAGTAATTTCCATAAAATAACTATTATATAAAAGAAAGATTCAAATCTCAAACTTTTCAAGATTCAAAATTTCTACCTATACACATCATATATGTAACTGTAGAAATTAATGGAACCTAAATTAAAAGATGATCTAGTGTTACTGGAGCATATCCCTAAGAGTATTGAAACTAATTCGGCAACATTCAATATCGAACGAATCAAATCATATAAGATTCAACTGCTCCCACTACTCAATTCTATCAAGATGGAATCGTGGAAGAATAATATTGAATAAGAATCATATTCACTGAATAACTTTAGAACTAATTGCTTTAAATTCATATGTTTGATCGTATCAAAGATCTTTGAACAGTTCAAAGACATGTAATGAATTTTAAGGATAGAGTTCTCAAAAAACTTCAGATTGAATATATTTGAACAAGTCAAAAATGTTCAATCTACGTTTCATCAGAACAGATTGAAAGTTCTTGATACTTTCAAGACGTTCAATATGTGTTCCTTCAGAAACATGTAACTAAGTTATGACAATTCATAAACTAAGTTACGAAGTAAAGAAAAATACCTTAAGCAATTACAATTCATTAAACTACATACATCTAATGTATCAGTTTAATAAATCTGGTGGTCCAATGACAAATCATTGGTTAAACGAGATTTTAATCACCTTCCCGAATACAATATTCATTAAATGGATAAGGATATGTGGTGTGATCTCGTATCAAACCATCCTTTACCATACGGAATAAGCATCCAATGCTTAAGTGATAAAATCTCATAAAGCACCGTTCTAAATTATTTACTTTACCGAATAATTTTTCTTAATGTTTATCTCTACGTCAATGACACTACTAGTTATATTTAAAATATATAACAATTGTTTATAAAGAACAAGTAACTATCCAATAGTCGAAAGTTCCGATATCAAATATCAAAACAATCATTAACTAATATTTTAAATAACTAGACGGGAGATCTGGTATCCAATACCTATAGTTGTAGTATTGTGAAAATCAATATTTTCTATACACAATTATACGTATCTCCTTTCTTTAGCTTTACTATTTGCATTCAACTATTCACAACAATTGCAAATAACTGATTAGCAAATTGTGTCAGACACATTGCCTCTAAAGATCATTAAAGCTAAGAAACGTCATTACTAGATAAACAAATACCTAATGGGGTTTTCTTAATGCCAGTCAAAGAACTATTCTTTCTACAGAATAATATCCTAAAACGGATATCTATCTAGATTATTTGTCATGACTTAGAAACTAAGTCACTAACCATCTTGAATTTTCAAGAAAAATGGAACAATAGTTCATGATGGTTTAGACCAATCTAAAAATATTCTAGTCTAATAGTATCTAGAACCTATTATAGAATAACTGCAACCAAGAGTCAAGTCAGATAACATATCAAAATATGTGTGCAGTGAATAAAAGTTCAATTCTATATAAACAATAGATTAATGAAACGAACAAGCGGCAATTTTCATAATAATACACACTGCCTAACTTATGGAATATTTTAAACTTAGCAGTGCCTCCAACTATTTTACGTAATACCGTTATCCCCAACGGAAAGATGAGAATTCAATAATTAAATCAAATTCCATAATGGGAAGTGGACCCCATGAATATATTTCGACTCACAGCAGAGGCACGGTCTCGCCTACGTATATTCATCAGGTAGAAAACTCATTTGTCAATCACTCAATAGTGACTCATGGGTTCCGGTCCTGGTTGTTTCTCGTTGTGACAGCTAGGGCACGTTCACAAGGAGGCGTATCAAGGTTAAACTCGCCAATGATAAACTCAAGCTACTTGCGTAACCCTGACAGCTAGGGCACGTTCAGGATTCCGCTTTTGCTTGAATTTATCTAGTATCTAATATACATCCGGCATAAATAAATCTCTATCGGCTACACCCTCACAGCAGAGGCACGGTCTCGAATGTAGTCACAGAAAAATATTCATAAACTGTATTGACAAGACAGACCAAGAAACAAGTATTCCAAATACTAGTTACTTTAAAACCTTATTAAGCGGAGATATTCCATAAAGTGTCATACACTTTAAATTTAATCAAATTAAATTAAAGCATGCGTGTATAAAGCAAAGGCAAGAATAAAAATTATATTTAAAGGGCCAATCATATCAAGAGGCCAAGAATCAGACTCTCTATGATACCATTTTGTTGGAGTTTTATGGGGGAATACCGGTAACACAGTGGAAACACGGAAAATCAAAATGTTCCGATTTCAAAATTTTTCTTGGATCAATTAAATAAACTTATTTATTTAATTGACCAATTATCAAATTCTGAAAATTACACAAGAAATCAAATTTCTTAGTAATTACCGAATTGCCCCAATACTTTGCAAATTGATCATTTTAGTCCTAAAATTGTCAAATATAATTTTGGATGATTCTAAATGATTTCTAAAATGATTTTCAACATGTCCAAGATGTCAAAATCAAATTGCAACAAAAACCATAATTTTAGCCAAATTATCGTGGGGTCCCCTAAGTTTGCATTTTGTTCATTTTAGTCCTCAAATTGTCAAATAGAATTTTAGGTGATTCCAAATCAGTTCTAAAATGATTTCCAACATGTACAATACATGAGAATACAAATTGCAATACAAATCCCACAAAAAAAACAAAATTGCCGAGAAGGCCCTTAAGGTTTCCAACTTGTGAATTTTAGTCAAATCTTGTTCAAAACAAGTCAAGATGAAATCCAATCATCACAAAACATGATATACATCATATATACATCATTACACAACACATATATGAAAAACTCCAAATTTTAAAAAGGTATAAACCCTAATTTTTCAAATTCATCAAATTGAACAAATTAAACCAAATTAAACAAATCCAATGTTTCAATCAAGTCTCTACCACACCAAACAAGTCCCACCACTTTGAAATAACTCTAGAACAATTATAGGTCATCAATGAGTGGCCCAACAACTCTAGAATGGCAATTAAATCATCAAATGACCAAAAGAATGCTTAATAACAACTTATAAGCTTTCTTTAACTATCATACATGCAAACACCCATGTTCAAAACTTCCAACACTCAAAAAACATAAACAAGAAAGAGTAGAAAAATTTAAGAACAAGCCATGTTATAGCGTAGAACAAAAGGAACAAATTTCCCTCTAATAGGAAAGTGGAAATACTTACTAAATCCAACCTTTTCCTTAGATGTTCTTCAAGGTTCTTCACTTTTTCTCTCTAACTTTTCATGTTTATTTTGGAGGCTTGGAACTAGGTTAAACTTATGAAAAACATAACACTTTATATATGGGATTGTGTTGGCCGAATTTATCAAGAAATAAAGGAAAAAAGATATTTTCAATTTTAAACAATTTAAATAAATATATTAGATAGTCAAAAAAATTATGAAAACTTTTTTCCTTTACTTTAAAATCAACAATTTACACTTGTAATCATTTCATAAATAAATATCATCATAGATATTTCATATTTTAATTACTTTAATTATTTAACAATTAATTAATTAATTAATTAATTAAATATAAATATATAAATATATGTATTATATTTACTTTAAATATCTCAAATACATATATTAATGATATATGTCAAATACATTTATTTGACAATTTCTTAATGTGTATTTAATAATATCATATATTAAATATAAATACACATTAATTAGGAAATGACAGTTCGGCCCCTATTGCATGTATTTTTCGTTTAACGTTTAAACGATTTATAAATAATCACCATTATTCATAAAAGTTGCCCTAGTACTCTACGAGTATATTTCATTAGTGAGACTCTATAGATTCAGGTATATCCGTCACAATCCGTAAATTATGATGACCACAGATAAACTAGCTGAATCATACAGGTCGAGGTCACTGCATACGTATAATCCATCCGTCACAGGTATCCGAATAATACCATAGATTTAGATGTAAACGTCAAATCTCTATAGGTATTATCCTGTCGATGATTCTATTAACAATCTATAAATAACATTCGGAACTCACTTTCGAAGTATACTATGGCTATAGATTTAACTGATTGCTAATCACATATGGACTACCTGTGCTCTGTACACAGAACTGACAGATCCTATCTTGATACACACAGGATATCATGAGGATCAGTCCACACCCAATGAACATGCAGAGGTCTGATCTAAATAGATCAGTGACCTGACTGCCATCTAAGTGTGGAGGATGTCTCATACATCCACAGTGGTATCTCAAGTCGAAGGACCACTATGCTACTCAACCCGAGAAGATTCTTATTGACGTTGGTGTACCATCCATTAAAAATCTTCAGTGAGTCGTTCGATATTTATCCACTATAAACATTTACACGTCTATACGAGTCTCTCCAGACTCATGGTTGATTGGGATAAACTATCGTACCAAGTCTCGATATACAATGTGTACTGGTCTCAACGAATTTGACTAACCGACTCGTGTTAGTAAATCTAGACCATGAACAATATTTAATAATATACATTTAGCAGTGACACTTCCCAATGTCAATTACAAACTACCTTTGTAACTGTGTACTGTAATATATATTATCGGGCATTTGTCTAATATATACATATCACTAAACTACATTTAGTTTCAATTTAATCGTAATCAGATCGAATACGTATATAAAAACAAGAGGTGCAACCATAAATAAGTAATATTATGGAAAAAGGAATTGATCGTATTCATGAATCAGACATAAATACGATGCGGATTGGTGCTCTGAGCACCAACCCCGACAAAGCCATCACGTTGAAAAGCGACACTGAAATCAACAAAGATGTTGAAATCAAGGCATCTACTGAGGATTTTCCAAAAGAAAACAGCAAAGCAAATCCATAGATGGAGGAAAAATAGGTTAAAGAAAATGATCGAGAAAAAATTACTCCACCTCCACCTTTTCCACAACGTCTATAGAAACACAAACTGGACAAGCAGTTTGCTCGATTCCTGGAGATCTTTAAAAAGCTGCATATCAACATTCCATTTGCAAAAGCGTTGGAACAAATGCCCAGCTATGTCAAATTCATGAAAGATATTCAGTCACGAAAGTGAAGATTGAGAGATTACGAGACGGTAGCATTGATAAAAGAATGCAGCGCCATCATTCAGAGGAAGCTTCCCCCAAAGTTGAAAGATCCTATCAGTTTCACCATCCCTTGCACCATAAGAGAACATTACTTTGGTAAAGCCTTGTGTGATTTAGGTGCTAGCATTAACTTGATGCCTTTGTCTATTTACAAGAAACTGCAGATTGGAGAAACAAAGCCTACCTCAGTCACTCTGCAAATATCCATATTAGGGAATCCTCTCATTTTACACATTTTCAAAGGTCACGTATTTCATACATCATTACCACTCATGCTATTTTAAAACAAAACACATCGAATCAAACATTTCATATCAAAAACACATCAACTTGTTATCTTAATTCATACTCATTAATAGGTACACACTCAAACCATTTCAAACTCATCCATCAACAGAAGAAGAAAGTCATACACGGATTATATACAGCCAATCATATGCATCATCAGAAACGAAGAACATAATGTATGTTCTTTACACGCAATCAAATATAATACCAAAATAGAAACTTAACACAAATTTCATACTATCTATATCGTCCACAACCAAAAATGGGACGCATTCATTTCTCAGCATATCATTCCATATTATATCTATAACAGATAGCAACCCAACTGATCACATTCACCAGCCACACCCTTTAATAGCTCACTCATGCAATGAACTCTCCACACGAACAAAAAAACCCATCCAGCAACCACAGAGCCACTCACGCAAGCCCCTTGATTCACCATTCACACTGCCAAGAACCAGAAACCCTCACTCTTCAGACACAGTTCACGTAGCCCTCAATACCCCACATCCACGAGCAAACTTCACATCCACAGCACTGATTAGCTCCCAAAAACTGCCCCTACCTCACGTCTCTTGCTTCACCAAACAACAGCCCTCAAGCCCCTATCTCTCAATCCCACATCGCCCATATCAGCCCCAAAATCAACTCCTCTGACTCACGCCCAAGGCTCTCTCTTCTCATGGATGGGAACCATCAAGCCCTCAATTCCCTCACATACTGCCCTTGAGCCCATCAAATCTCGGTAACTCATCAACAAGCCTCAGCCATCATACACCCATAATCTCACCCAAACTCCAATCTAATCTCAATTCATATATTATACAAACTGAAATGAGAATGAGAACAAATGAGACTTACCTCTAAATTGGATGAATTTGCTGAAGAAGAGAGTGGTTGGAGCGGAGGAAGAAGAAGAAGACAGTGAGAACCCATTTTTGTCGTCTGAGCCGAGAAAGAAGAAGACACTGGTTTTAGGGATTTAATGGACATTTAGCGTCGAATAATTCGACGCTAAAAAGTTGGCGGCTTAATAAAAAATTAGGGTTATTTTTTTGAGGAAATTTAATTTTTTTTGTTAGCGTCGAAATGTATAATATCGACGCTAAATGATAGAAATTTAGCGTCGACTATTCTTTTTCGACGCTAAAATACTACCATTAAAAATAATAATAACAATAATATGATAATTATACTATTAATAATTACGATAATCTTTCAACCATATTTAAATAATAATTCAAAATAAGAACCATACATTATAATAATAAAAATTATTCATCAATTACATCATACACTAACTTCATTAATCACTATTATCTTCGGTATTTGAGGATTCGTGACTGGAATCGAAGTCATCTTCAGTGTCAAATTCTTCTTCACTTGCTACTTCCACGCTAACTTCAGAATGAGGAATTATCTCAACGTCTGTACTATCTCGTGTTAATGTGATATTTTCAGGAACAGTGACAGCTGGTCCATAAAATATCTGTTCAGGAACTTCGAAGTTGCCGGAGAGTTCTTGTGTTTCATCTGATATGTCAACTCTATCTTTCTCCTGCGTGTCCCAAATGCCCCTATGTTGTAACTTTTCTACCACCATCCATCCAGTTCCTAACTTTGGATCAGATATATATATCACTGAACGTGCTTGGGTACAAAAAATGTATGGATCATTCTTGTACCAAAAACGTTGAACATTAATTGACGTTAGATGATTACTAACTTGAATTCTCCTCTTTCTGGCATTTGTGTCAAACCACTTACAGTCAAATAGCACAATATGTCGTCTGGGTCGGTATATCAACTCAATGACCGATTACAACACTCCGTAGAAGTCAATAAGATCTGAGCAGTGTTCTCCTTGGACTATAATTCCATAATTCTGAGTCACATGAGTAACATCTCGCTGTTCCGTATGAAATCTAACTCTGTTGACAATGCATCCACTGTATTCATAAGCCTACTTTTGAGGCCCATAAACCAAAGAAACCAACGAGGATGACGAGTCCAATTGACCATTTTGCACTTGGTTGTTAATCTAACAATGAGAGAAATAGATATGTTAATATAACAAACTGAAATATTTAATGTTAGGATAAAAATAAATAAAAAGGTTGGGCCTTACAGTTGTCTCAAACCATTTAGGAAATTATTTTTTTTGTGTTTCATCAACGTTATGGTCACCACCACATTGTAGCATTGTTAGATGTTGCCTACAAAAAATGAGTTAGGTTAATGTATGGCAAAAATACTATGGTTATGCACCAGAAAAACTTACCTTAAATACAGTTGCACTTCATCACAATTACTCAATATAAACCAATACGCACGTTGAACTTCCTGAAGGGTTAGTAATTTGACACCTACTGCTCCAAATGGTCTGCAATTTTGACGGAACACTGTGATATCTTGCGAATTATTTGCATCTCCATCATAGTTTCGTGGCCGACGATTAAAATGAGTTTCAATATTCTGCATGTACATCGAACAAAATGTTAATACTTCACTTATTACAACAGCTTCAGCTATTGACCCTTCAGGGCACGCCTTATTTTTCACATATTGTTTGTAATCTCCCAAAGCCCTGCAGATATGACAACAAGTTTGCATTAAAACTAAATTCAATGCACAGTAAAAATTAAGAATGTAATATTTAAAACTATATATATATATTACCTCTCAATGGGATACATCCATCTGTAATGGACATGACCTCCCTTCTAGCTTCAGCCGGTAAATGCACGGCCAGATGTACCATCACATCAAAAAAAGTGGGTGGCAAAATTCGCTCCAGCTTGCATAGGATTATCACGATTCCTCGCTCAAGTTCGTCAATAACAGTTGTGGTTAATGTCCTCTGACATAATTGTTTAAAGAAGCCACATAGATCAAGTACGACGTCGCATACATTCGAGGGGAGATAAGGTCGAATGCCAACAGGAAGAAGAATCTCGAGAAGCACATGACAATCGTGACTCTTTAATCCTGTTATTGTATCATCTCTGACCCAACGCCCAATATTCGATGCATAATCATCAGGGAATTTAACCATTTTCAGCCAATCACAGAATGGTTTTCTCTCTAATTGAGTGAGCACATAACTAGCAGGTGGCTTAATAAGACCTCGAGAGGTGACTTGTAAATGCAATTCACTACGAATTCTAAGATCTTGTAGGTCCAATCTAGCATTTACAGTGTCTTTTGTCTTACCCGGAATATTGAATAGTGTGCCCACTAAACTCTCACAAATGTTTTTTTCTATATGCATTACATCCAAATTATGTCGCAAACTCAGAGTCCCCCAATATTCTAACTCAAAGAAAATACTCTTTCAAGTCCAATTCAACTCTTCAGGTAAGCGTTTTCGATTTTTATCTTCTATTAGGATGTTTACCTGGTGTGCTGTCTCTGAGATGTTGATGTTGGAAAAGTATGTCGAATCCAGACAATGGACTGGGCATACTCTGAGGTTCATATTGACCGTTAAATAATTTACTCCTCCGCCAAGGATGACTCAACTCAAGAAATCTCTTGTGCCTTGTGTATCCTATTTTATTCCGTAATCGTTGCGAAGGTGTTTGACCCGCACAAACTGGACATGCCATGTATCCCCTAGTGCTCTATCCAGATAATGAACCATAAGCTGGAAAATCATTAATGGTCCATAATAATGCGGCATGCATCTGAAAATATTGCTCGGAAGCTGCATCATAGGTATGCACACCCACATTCCATAATGTTTGTAACTCCTCGATCAATGGTCTCAAGTAAATATTCATATATTTACCGGGGGAACGTGGACCAGGGATAAGCAATGACATAAACATGAACGGATCCTTCATACATTTCCATGAAGGTAAGTTATATGGAATAACGATAACGGGCCACATGCTATAAGAGTTGTACATATTCCCAAATGGGTTAAAACCATCAGAGGCAAGACCTAACCTGACATTACGGGGGTCCTCGGCGAAATGGGGGTACATGTCATCAAATTCCTTCCACTCGGTTCCATCCGCAGGATGTCTAAGTATGCCCTCCGCACCGATCCTCTTTTCATGATGCCACATCATGGCAGTCGCTGTGTGTCGTGACATGAACAATCTCTGCAGCCTGGGCGTTAAAGGGAAATATCGCAATATCTTTTGAGGCACTTTCTTCCCCATACCACGGACTTTGTACCGACTTTCACCACATATCGGACAATATTCAAGTGATTCATACTCGGCACGAAATAATACACAATCATACTTACAAGCATGAATGGATTCATACCCCATTCCCAGATCACGTAACATTTTCTTTGCTTCGTAGTACGACTTAGGCAATTCGCTTCCAACCGGTAACATTTGGCCCAGTAACTCTAGCATCATATCAATACTTTTGTTGGTCATTCTGTTGATCACTTTAATGTGTAATAATTTCACAACGAAATTCAAGATCGACATTCTAGCACCTTCAAATGGAATTTTTTTTGCCTCATCAAGTAGTTCACTAAATAAATTTTGATAATTTTTACTTAACACTGGCATGTCACCACTGACACTATGACCAAGTTGTGGACCTTGTAAGTCATGCAAAGCATCGGTTATCTCATCGTTTGCAGGTTGATTGTAACTACTGCTCTCTTCGCCAGAATCAATAAACCGTGACTGAGAATGATACTGCTCACCGTGATAAATCCATGTACGGTAAGTTGGTGATATTCCTGGCATGTATAAATGATTATGAACTTCATCTAACCGTTTTCTTTTCCTATTCAAACAATTTGTACATGGACACTGAACACGACCTTCTGCATCAATGTGTTGCTTTGCGACTTCCATGAACTCATACACTCCATTACGATATTCAACACTCAATCTATCCAGCGAGCTCATCCAATTTCTATCCATTTCAGCGAAATACCTAAATATAATAATATAATTATTAAATATCATATTACACTCATCAACATTACTAATTCATTAATTATTTATTTAAGCATATACATATATATTTAGTTGATAAAGTAAATAGTTTACAGAAAAATTCTATTTAGTTAATTAATTAACTTAATCTACATATATGAACCATAAACCACTAACAAAAAGTATATAATAAACATAATTATAAAAATTGAAAAATAATAAAGAAATATAAAAGAAGATTTACCTTATGGAAAATTGATTACAATTTTATTGAAAATTTGTAGGAGAGTTGTGAGGTTGCAGAGAACAGATTCTGAGATTTCAGAGCATGAAAATGAAGAGAATGGGAGAAAAAACAGAGGGGGAGAAGGGTTGGTGACAATCTGCATTTTAATCTATATTTAGCGTCGAATTAAATCTTTCGACGCTAATTGTTATTTTTTTAGCGTCGAAATAGGTTATTCGACGTTAAATGTCCGATTTTTAGCGTCGAATTAAATTTAGACGCTAAAGATTAAATGATTGTCGGTGGAATCTTCATAAACCTTTAGCGACGCTACTTAGTCGACGCTAAATTTCTAGTTTTTGGCGTCGACTTATATTTTTGACGCTAAAAGTATAACATTTAGCGCCAAAAATTATTGGAATAGTAAAATAATTTAGCGTCGAATATGTTTCGACGCTATAAGAGTACTTTTAGCGTCGATAACTGGTTTCGACGAAAAAAGTTGAATATTTGGCGTCGAAAATTACTTTCGTCGCTAAAATATTGATATTTGACGTCGAATATTAATTACGACGCTAAAAGTGATTTTTAGCGTCGAAATAGGTTATTCGACGTTAAATGTCCGATTTTTAGCGTCGAATTAAATTTAGACGCTAAAGATTAAATGATTGTCGGTGGAATCTTCATAAACCTTTAGCGACGCTACTTAGTCGACGCTAAATTTCTAGTTTTTGGCGTCGACTTATATTTTTGACGCTAAAAGTATAACATTTAGCGCCAAAAATTATTGGAATAGTAAAATAATTTAGCGTCGAATATGTTTCGACGCTATAAGAGTACTTTTAGCGTCGATAACTGGTTTCGACGAAAAAAGTTGAATATTTGGCGTCGAAAATTACTTTCGTCGCTAAAATATTGATATTTGACGTCGAATATTAATTACGACGCTAAAAGTGATTTTTAGCGTCGAAAATTATTTCGACGCTAAAAGCCATAATTCGGGTAGTGAATCTTAGAGAATTTGTTGAATTCATTCTCTATGATGCCTCAGCAATTTATATATGCTTACGAGGTTCGCAGCTTAATTTAATGTTTTTATTCTAGAAAACTTTTGATTAGTTCTTGATTTCAATTGGAAAGTGGCACATTAAAACATATTGTTGATAAGCATAAATTGCTTAGGCATCATAGAGAATGAATTCAACAAATTATCTAAAACTGGATTAATGTTAGCTGAATGTCAGGGCCTAAAATAGAGGTGATCAAATTGTATATGTTTACAGTACAGCTTCTGTTTAGATGAGTGAGTTTAAGCCCCAGAATTTATCAAGTGAATCGAATCGAATCAACTGCTGCCATTAGCAGCTAATACACAAGAAACACATGGTAGTACAAATACCATGCTGCATGCTCCTACTATGCCTTTTGAGTTTGAGGTTTTAGACTCCTATAAAATAACTAAGTAATTATTTGGTACAATCGTTATATAGATGATTTGGTACTATCAATCAATATGATAATATATTTTTTTTTAATTATTTTTGTTCTAATTTAATACTCGTAATAATATATTATTATATTGTTATATGAATGACCTAATATCACTATTATCAAATAGAATTTTTCCATACACCTACCATATGCACCAACATGCAAATTTATTGACGAACAATGAAATATATCCATTGTTTTTGTTTAACTTGGTGTGTACAAATTATGTGCCATTAACGTATTGGTTAGATAAAAACATAAAATAATTACGTGGGCATGATGCTTTTATTCAAGGGAGGTTGTCATTTTTCACTATTGTTTTCATAATATCTTATAACACCATAATTCCTGCATTTTAATTTTTTTTTTTTCAATTTGTACCTAATGTTATCCTAAAACCCTTATAATTATGAAATAATATATTATATAAATTGCAAAACACATAACATAAAAAACTACTACATCCTAAAAATCTATATGTGCGTAATAAGACAAATAACATTATTATGAATTAAATAAAAATAATTATCATAAAAGTTATTAATAGAATTGAAAATTTTCTCGTTCCCATCCCGTCCGTTCAAAATGAGATTTGTGATATATATTTATGTCCCGATTTGAAAAAAGAGAGATGAGATAAAAAAAAAATATCCAAAATTTTTAATGAGACAATACATAATTTTCGCAGAATTATTGACCTTTTAGGTCTCATATTTTATGTTGATTTTGATGCTAACAAAATATCGATCATATGCAAAATGGTCATTGCACATTTCAAATAATTCATGAAATGCAAGTATAAAAAAGAATCCAAGATCATGGAAATCAAGAATGAAGCTCAACAAGATTCGAGAAGGCTAGCATACAATATATTTCTTTAGATCCTGTAATCTTTGTGTGTTTGTTTTGTGTATGATTAAAGCATTTAAAAGCATATTAAAATCAAACCCATACATTTCTTTCATCAAATGAGTCAAAACTTTGATTTTCGAAATTATAAAAAGATGGACCTATTTGATCATTTTTAAAATATTTATTGTCCTAATATTATTTTTAACTTTTGATACTAAAAGGTCTTCTTGAGATATTTCTAAATTTCTTGGGCTAATTTATTAATTCTTAAAAGTTATGAAATTTTGGACTAAATTGCTAAATTTTCAAAGTTTGGACCTAAGTGAAAGAGGATCTATTTGATCATTTTTAAAACCATTATGGTCCTCATTCTATTCCTTAGATTTGATTAAAAACGGTCTTCTTGAAAGATTTCAAAATTATTAGGTTAAATTGTATATTTTGAAAAGTTTTGAAAATTTGGATTAAAATATAAAATCTACAAAGTTTGGTCAAACTGGCTAACCCATTTAATATAGCCGGATCGATTGGTTAAATCGGCATATCAGATTGCCTAAATGATTAATCGATTGTGTGTGTTAAGCCTCATTGACCAATTTACAATATTTACAAAATTTCAAGGTTTGGGACCTAAATGCAAGTTTTTCTAGGTTGGGATGATGTTTCAAAGTGTAGACCAATTGAACTGGATGTCTGGTTCATGAAAGAGGAAAACCGGTTTGCTTTAAATATCTCTCTAATTGTTAGTTTAACTAGGAGACCGGTAAGACATGATTTAATATTTTATTTATAACGATTATTTTTTTATGGGATCTATATTAACTCAAATATGTCCACTCAAATATGTCAATAGAGTATTTTTATCACTTATATATCATATTTAAACACCTCTTTGAAATATCATTTACAAATCTTTATAATTAAACACAATTTCAACTAAAATTTATGTATCCACTCATTTAAGGAGTTTTGTCTTATGAGGAATCTTTCTATTCCATTATTCTTATTTAATTAGTGGCAACCAACTAGTTACTCAATTTGTTAATCAATTAGTGTGTGCGCTTGAATGTCATTCTCAAATACTATAGTTATATATGTTCCATATCTTTCAAAATCAATGAATTATAATTCAAAATGTCACTCTATCATTAATTCATACTCCTAAACCGACTACTTTATCTATATCAAATAAGAAGCAACGAGAAATTTGATAGGAATAAAGGTTTGAAGTTGATAAACGTTGACTTATCATTTCACATTGCCCATTGATGTGAAAGAAGGAAATTATATTCCCATCTGAAATTTTCCCCCAAAATAGGCCATGGAGCACCAGCAATTCTTGTAAAATTTCAACTCATTTCGACGCTAAATTTTCAACGTTAAAAATAATTTTTCTTATAGTGCATATAATCAACTTATCAACCTACTAAATCTTAGAACTTGGAAGATTATTAGCCTCTCGTTTTGTTGATTAACTAACAAAAATTTTGTAGCTTATTAGCTGATTTCATTGTGTAATAACATTCGTTAAAGACATAAATAAATAAATAACAATAGATTTATTTCTTTAATTAAGCTGCGTTTCAATGACATTATTAGGCTTACTGATAAAGGAAGCTAATCATGCCTAGCTTAAAAATGGCATATGGAATATTGAATCCTCAGATACTACCTCCCGTGGCCTTTAACAAGGTCAATGTTTATGGGGGTTTTGTTATGGTATCATTATTATTGATACCGGAGCATTAAATTTGAAATATGAACCATGAAATTTCAAACAGAACTTGAAATTGATATATAAAATTAAAATATTTCATATTTAATTCTATAAATTTCAATTCAATATCTTTGTTTTAAATTAAATAGTCTAGATTTTAACTTCAATATCTAGTTACCAATACCAGGAGTACGGTAGACGTGTCCATGTTTCATAGATCCATTAAGCTAGCTAATTAACTAACTAATCAATTGAAAAATTTCTTATTCATTTTCCATTTCTATTCAACTAGCACAAGACTCGTACTTTATGTGAATTAGACATATATTTTATGTATTGATCTTGTGAATACTATGGATTTTGTCGGTTTTATAATATAAATGAGACAATTGATTTATTTACACGTAATATTAATCTCTCTCTCGTTTGTCTCTCAATTCTCAAATAATATTTCTAATTCATTGTGTAAGAGCTAATAGTCAGAGCCTGCATCCTGAAGTATACTAAATAATAAAAAAATTCATTAAATACAAAACTTATAAAAATAATTCAAAATAAAATAACAAATAATAATAGATCTGAAATCTAAAAAATTGGCTAAACTGTGTGGGTAGCTACTATTTAGGTTTATTAATTTAATAGGAGATTATATTTTTATATTGTAATAGGTTTTTTATCTTAATAATTTATTATTTTAATTTTATAATTTAATAATAAAAATATTAATTGTAGAGATATTTTAATTTTATAATTTTATAATAAAAATAATTATAGAGATTAGGTAATTGTAGATAATTTAATAGTGTTTTTAATTTTAATTAGAGAGTATAATTATTTTCTTGTTATAATAGAATTCTTATGAAATTATTTTATGTATTTTTATTAAAATATGATTTTTATTTAATAGATTTATTAATTTAATTTCATAACTATTATGATGAGAAGGCTTAAAAATATTTAATATATATATATATATATATATATATATATATGTATAAGTTAAACATTTTTAAGCCTCCATATCGCGTCAATGGCGGCTCTCTATTAAATTATATTAAATTAAATACATTAAATTGTAAAATTAAAATATCTCTAAAATTAGTTTTATTATAAAAAAATTAAAATTAGAAACTTATAATAAAAAAACATAATCTCCAATTAAAATAAGAAACCTATTAATTTAATACGTGTCACTTATTCTCTACAATAATTTTTATTATTAAATTATAAAATTAAAATTGTAACACCCTAGGTGCTTGACATGTTCAGTAAGTCTATCATGGTCATGTAAGTTATGTATACACTGCATATTGCTCGCGTAATATGAATACATGTTGACCGAGACTACGGTCTGAGTTCATGGCAATTAGGTTTCATTTTGCCTTAGACTTGTAGTTTCAGCGTGTTTGCGTTTGTGTTGCGTTCGTGTAAGCGTTCGCATGCAAACCAACATTTGCATTTGTGGCATATTCTTCTATCTATTCGAGCGAAAATATCCAGAGAGCCTTCGTTTAAGTCACGTTCGATAGGTCTTTCGAACGCAAGTCTTCAAACTTCTCGTGTTCGTGTTGCGTTCAACGAGTGTTCCAACGCGACATCGATTTTTAGACATAAAGTTCTGGATTTCGGCTCAGTATAAATAGGCCCCTTTAGATTTTTTCTTCATTTTCTTCTCCTCTCTCTCCCACGCTTCTTTCTCTCAAAAAGTCTTTACAAAATCTTCAAATCAAGTTTGGATCTTGAAGATTCTCATGCATTTCCAAGCTCTATGAAGCTCAGGTAAGTCTCATAAGCTCTCCCCCAGCTCTTATTTTGCATTTGGGTGAAACCAATTTCTTGACTTAAATTTATTTTTCATGATTTGAATGATTAATAAGTCAGAAAGGCTTAGCTATGTGAGTATCATTATGAAATATACATTAAATGAGTTGAAATCCATTGTATGTGTGAAATAGCGAAACCCTAGGTTTTGGGAATTTTGAAGTGTGTTGGGATCCATGCATTGGGAAGCCACAATAGTGTTTAGAAAAATGTTTACTAGCATGAATCAAGTACGGAATAGGTAAAATCCAAACCACCACGGGTTTGGGTGGTTTGGTAACAGAATGCACAAAACCTTATTGTTATAAGTGTAAAGGCACAAATAGAAAGTTAGAATTATGTTATTGAAATGTATATTGATAATAGTATTTTCTGATGTATTAGTCATTTTTTAGTATTTGATAGATCTGAAATGTGTTATGTGATGTGTGATGTGTATGACTTGTAAGCTTTCAATCCATGAAACTTGTTTATGACTTTCCATTTATAAGTATTGGTTAGGATTCTGTTTGGACGACGTTCATCTTATCTATTCTAAAATAGGTAATGGACCCTATACAAGCTTATGTATATATGCCAGTACATGTGTCAACCTATTTATGTTCTTTCAGGAGATGTTCTGATTCGTGTATTCTAGATTACGTTTTCGATTTATGTTTGACATGTATGTTTTCAGATTATGAGTTATTGCCAATAGATGACCACTTTAATGTGTGTAATGTGACGAGTCTGATATATGTGTGAATATTTTTGATTTGTTTGCCTTTTTGAATAAGTGATTTGCATGCTCGTTTTGAAAAGTTTTGCATTTGACTATAATTTTGAAAAGAGAAGGTTTGCCACAATGTGCATTCTGTGATTTAAAGTGCTCTGCCTATCTGATTATGATCGTTCTAACACATTGTTAATATGCAACCGACCGGACTTACAAATGCATGCAGAGTCCAGGAAGTATCCTAAATCATGTTACACATTAGATAGAAATCAGAAAGAAGTTTTATGCAAATAGTTAAAAGAACTCAAGTTCCCAGACAGTTATGTCTCGAATATGGGATGATGTGTGGATATGTGAAAGTATTAGTTATTTGGGATGAATAGTCACGATTTCCATGCGTTTATGCAAAGGTTAATACCAATTGTATTTCGTGAATTACTTCCAAGTCATGTTTGGCAGAAACTTACAGAGTTAAGTTTATTTTTCAAAGACTTGACATCAACTACTGTTAAAGTGGCTGAGATAGAAAGACTTGAAGAAGAGATCTCAATCATTATGTACAAATTAGAGCGTATTTTCCCTCCAGTGATCTTCTTCGATTCTATAGAACATCTTCCGGTACACTTGCCATATGAAGCAAAAATAGTTGGACCCATGCAATACCGATAGATATATCCATTTGAAAGGTAACAATCGAAAACAATCTTACTTATTATTATTATTATTATTATTATTATTATTATTATTATTATTATTATTATTATTATTATTATTATTATGATGTCAATAGAGTTGCTGATTGTATTTTTTTGTGATTGTTTTATCATATACCTTCGACATTTAAAGTATAATGTCAAAAACAAGACAAAAGTCGAGAGTTCCATTTGTAATGCGTATATAGTTGAGGAAGCATCAATATTTTGTTCGCATCATTTTGAACCTCTTGTGAACACGAGGTTCCAACATATTCCTCATAATGATAATGGTGGGAATGTTGAAGAGGTTGAAAGAAATCTCAGTATTTTCACATATCATGGTCAACTATATAGAATATCAAATAAAAGAAGATTGGGATATAAAGAAATATTGACAGCTCATACTTATATCTTGTTGAACTGCACTGAGGTTTTACCGTTTCTGAAGTGAGTATTTTTTATTTTTGCATTTATAATTATTGTTTCTTTCCAAGTCATACTCTTCTAAGTTTTATTCTGCCATGTGTTTGTAGCATATACATTGACGAGTTAAAATAACTGGTGCTCGCAATCATTGAATCTGAGATTGATGTTCAAACTGATACATATTTTACCGATTGGTTCCAAAGATACGTAAGTAGTGAATTGGATGTACGTATAGGTTAAATGTGTGTCACACTGTATGTTGGGGTTGGTGTTCAGAGCGCCAATCCGGACCGTATTTATGTCTGATTCATGAATATGAACAATCCATTTTTCCATAATATTACTTATTTATGGTTGCACCGCTTGTTTTTATATACGTATTCGATCTTATTATGATTAGATTGAAACTAAATATTGTTTAGTGATATGTATATATTAGACAAAGGCCCGATAATATATAATGCAGTACATAATTACAAAGCTAGTTTGTAATTGACATTGGGAAGTGTCAATGCTAAATGTATATTATCAAATATAGTTCCTGGTCAAGATTCACTAACACGGGTCAGTTAGTCAAATCTGTTGAGACCGGTACATGTCATATATCGAGACTTGGTCCGATGGTTTATCCCAATGAACCATGAGTCTAGGGAGACTCGTATAGACGTGTAGGTATTTATAGTGGATAAACACTGAACGACTCACCGAAGATTCTTAATGGATGGTACACCAACGTCAATAAGAATCTTCTCGGGTTGAGTAGCATAATGGTCATTCGACTTGAGATACCACTGTGGATGTATGAGACATCCTCCACACTTAGATGGCATTCACGTCACCGATCTATTTAGATCAGACCTCCGCCTATTCGTTGGGTATGGACCGATCCTCAGGATATCCTGTGTATATCAAGATAGGATCCGTCAGTTCTGTGTACAGAGCATAGGTAGTCCATATATGATTAGTAGTTTATTAAATCTGTGGCCACAGTAAACTTCGGAAGTAAGTTCCGAATGTTATTTAGAGATTGCTAATAGAAACGTCGATGAGATAATACCTATAGAGATTTGACGTTTACATCTATATCTCTGGGATTATCCAGATACCTGTGACGGAGGGATTATATGTATGCAATGACCTCGACCTGTATGATTCAGCTAGTTTATCCGTGGTCGTCATAATTTACGGGTGGGTAAATTATGGACACGAAATTGGATTTTGTGACGGATATACCTGAATCTAGAGAGTCTCACTAATGAAATATACTCGTAGAGCACTATGGCAACTTTTATGAATAATGGTGATTATTTATAAATCGTTTAAACGTTAAACGAAAGATGCATGCAAACGGGCCGAACCGTCATTTCCTAATTAATGTGTATTTGTATTTAATATATGATATTATTAAATATACATTAATAAATTGTCAAATAAAGGTATTTGACATATATCATTAATATATGTATTTGAGATATTTAAAGTAAATATAATACATATATTTGAGATATTTGTATTTAATTAATTATTTAATTATTTAATTGTTAAATGATTAATATAATTAAAATATAAATATCTCACCAAATGATAAAGTTAGGAAATGATTATAAGTGTAAATTGTTGACTTTATACTTAAAGAAAAGGTTGTCAAAATAGTTTTGACTTCTTAAGATATTTGTTTTAAATTGTTTAAAATTGAAATATCAATTTCCTTTTCTTTTAACTAAATTCGGCCAACACCCTAATTTAAATATAAGTGTTATATTTTTGAGTTGCTTTTGTTGACTTATGAATTTTCATTAAATGTGTAATGATAAAATTTTCAAGTTGATTAAAGTAACTTTAATTGAAACAAGAAATATCTATATATTTTATATACACCCTAAATTTCGGCCAAGGTAATTTTTGGAGGGTATATATTGTTTTGTTTCACTTTTAGGATTTTAGGAGTTCATAAGTTACCAAATAAACATAATAGAGTTGAGAGAAAAAGGCTTGAAGGCTAAAGAAGAAAGCTTGGAAAAATCATGTTTTTGTAAGTTTTTCTTTAAATCTTTCAACATAGAAAATGTTTCTAACATCCTTAGCTTCATCTTGTGTTGCTTTGATGTTGTCTCTTCACTTATAGTTTATGTTTTAATTGGTTATGAACTTGGAAGAAAGATGTATGCATGTTTAGTTTCAAAGTGAGCTTGAAATGGTTTCTTAAGCTCTCTTTTGATTTTTAGAAAATCAAAGTTGTCATTCTAGAGTTAGTAAGCCACTCATTGGTGACCTAGAATTATTCTAGAGTTTTTTCAAAGTGGTGAGGCTTGATTGGTGAAGTATTGAATGGATTAAAGTGTTGGATTTTGTAAATTTGGTGAAATTGGACAATTTGATGAAATTGAAAAATTAGGGTTCTTAACCCACTCCAAATTTTGGGATTTTCATATATGTGATGTATTATGGTATGAATATGATGCATGTAAAATTTTAGGTTAATTGGATTTGATCTTGGCATGTTTTGAACAAAAGGGACCAAATTGTAATTAATTGGAAATTTTGGGGTGCTCACGGCAATTGCTCAAAAATTGGGGATTTGTGTGAATTCTGATTTTGATGCATTAGATGTGTTGAAAAACATTTTAGAAATGATTTAGAATCATCCAAAATTGTAATTGACAACTTTTGGACTAAAATGATCAATTAACAATGTTTTGGGGCAATTCGGTAATTACCAAGAAATTTGATTTCTTGTGTAATTTTTTAGAATTTGATAATTGGATAATTAAATAAATAATTTTATTTAATTGATCCGAGAAAAATTTTTGAAATCGGAAAATTTTGATTTTCCGCGATTCCGCTGCGTTACCGATATTCCCCCTTAAAACCCCAACAAAATGGTATCAGAGCGAGTCTGATTCTGGACACCCCGATATGATTAGCCCTTTAAAATCTAGTGTTTGTTCTTTTCTTTACTTGATACATGCATGCTTTCATTTAATTTGATTAAATTTAAAGTGTATGACGTTTTATGGAATATCCCTGCTTAATATGGTTTTAAAGTAACTGGTATTTCGAATACTTGTTTCTTGGTCCGTCTTGTCAATACGGTTTATAAATATTTTTTCGTGACTACATCCGAGACCGTGCCTCTCCTGTGAGGGTGTAGCCGATAGAGATTTATTTATGCCGGATGTATATAAGATACTAGATAAATTCAAGCGATAGCGGAATCCTGAACGTGCCCTAGCTGTCAGGGTTACGCAAGTAACTTGAGTTTATCATTGATGAGTTTAACCTTGGTACATCTCCTTGTGGGCCTGCCTTAGCAGCGACAACGAGAAATGACCAGGACCGGAACCTCGAGTCACTATTGAGTGATTGACAATGAGTTGTCTACCTGTGAATATACGTAGGCGAGACCGTGCCTCTGCTGTGAGTCGAAATATATTCATGGGGTCCACTTCCCATTATGGAATTCGATTTAATTATTGAATTCTTGTTTTTCCGTTGGGGATTACGGTATTACGTAAAATAGTGGGAGGCATTGCTAAGTTTAAAAATTCCTTAACTTAGGCAGTGTGTATTATTATGGAAATTGCCGCATGTTTATTTTCCTTATTCTATTAATTATATAGAATTGAACTTTTATTTACTGCACACATATTTTGATATGTTATCTGACTTGACTCTTGGTTGCAGTTATTCTAGAATAGGTTCTAGATACTACTAGACTAGGATATTATTAGATTGGTCTAAACCATCGGGTACTGTTGTTCCGATTTTCTTCAAAAATCAAGATGGTTAATGACTTAGTTTCTAAGTCATGATAGATAATCTAGATAGATATCCATTTAGGATATAATACTTTAGAGAGAATAGTTTCTTATGTTTTGATATTTGATATCGGAACTTGTGACTATTGGATAGTTACTTGTTCTTTATAAACAATTGTTATATATTTTAAATATAACCAGTGGTGTCATTGGCGTAGAGATAAACATTAAGAAAAATTATTCGGTAAAGTAAATAATTTAGAACGGTGCTTTATGAGATTTTATCACTTAAGCATTGGATGCTTATTCTGTATGGTAAAGGATGGTTTGATACGAGATCACACCACATATCCTTATCCATTTAATGAATATTGTATTCAGAAAGGTGATTAAGATCTCGTTTAACCAATGATTTGTCATTGGACCACCAGATTCATTAAACTGATAGATTAGATGTATGTAGTTTTAATGAATTGTAATTGCTTAAGGTAGTTTTCTTTACTTCGTAACTTAGTTTATGAATTGTCATAACTTAGTTACGTGTTTCTGAAAGAACACATATTGAACGTCTTGAAATGATCAAGAACTTTCAATCTGTTCTGATGAAACATAGATTGCATATTTTTTACTTGCTCAAATATATTCAATCTGAAATTTTGAAAACTTGATCCTTAAAATTCATAACAAGTCTTTGAATTGTTTAAAGATATTTGATATGATCAAACATATGAATTTAAAGCAATTAGTTCTAAGGTTATTCAGTGAATATGATTCTTATTCAATATTATTCTTCCACGATTCCATCTTAATGGAATTGAGTAGTGGGAGCAGTCGAATCTTATATGATTTGACTCGTTTGATATTGAATGTTATCGAATTAGTTTCAATACTCTTGGGGATATGCTCCAGTAACACTAGTTCATCTTTTTAATTTAGGTTCCATTAATTTCTATAATTACATATATGATATGTATAGGTAGAAAATTTGAATCTTGAAAAGTTTAAGATTTGAATATTTCTTTTATATAATAGTTATATAATGGAAATTACTTACACATCGGGAGTATAAGTAAAAGTTTATCATTTATTCTATTTATAGAATATAGTATTCTATTTGATAGAATATCTTTTCTACGATCCTAAGTAATAAAATTGTTTTATTACTTGGTGTGTAACATCTGATGTTAATCATTGTAGAAAAAGACTTGACTTATTGAAGTCAATTGTGAGAATGATAAACTATAATTGGAACTACGTAATTAATAAGATAAAACAACCCTTATACATCTTCTGTACAAGTCCAATAGGATAACAGAATCATTCACGAGTATTTGATACTTAATGGTTCTGTTGTTTTCTTATTGAAGAAAATTATCCTATAACTTATAATGGAAGCGATATTTGATATCGATTCTGGAAGTTCACCATTGAACCATATATCTAAGATTGTTTATAGCTTACTACGATCAAGTTTTGAACTTGATCAAGCTTTAATTATGAATTAGTTCATGATTTGTGCTAATTATTTGTGCAACAAAAGCAGTGTGAGCTTATTAAAGGTTTGACCTTTATAGTATGACAGTGAGAAAAGTTATACTCAGCAATCTATTGTAGATTTTGAGAAAACTTGTTTCTAGTCACGCTAATTGAACAATTAAAGATATATTGGTTAATATTGATATTAAACTGTATATTTTAGCTAAAGAATGCAAAATGGCATTTTTTGAATGACTTATTCAGATAAGATATCAGTTGTGATTTCTTTGTTTGAAGAGTTCATTCTGGAATGGCCCTAGAGTTTGTGTTCTGCTGAGATCGCAGTTTAGTGTGCTAGCTTATAGAGCCTATTGTAGACTCAGATAAGTCTTCCAGAAATTCGTGTTCTCTATTTTTGATATCAGTCAGATTGTCTGATCTTGTCAAAGTATAGAGAATACATATGTGATTGAAGGGTTAGTGGGAGCGTACAAATTACTTTCTAGTGTTATATGTCCTAACAACATTATCATTATTATAGTAATAATGAGATGTTTGTAAGGTAAAAGGTTTACCTAAGTCTTCTTTACTCCGTGAAAGCAGTGAGAGTAGTCTCTGTTATATTTGATATAAAGTTTTATATAAGATATAAAACTAAGAGACTTGTGAGATACTCCTATTATTTGTACATTAGATATGATCTAATAAAAGACACAATAAGGCTATCTGTATGACATTTAGTATAACTGTTTGACAGTTAATGTGTGTCTTGTATATAGTATTCATCTTTCATAAATGATGGTTCATTATTCGAAAGAAATATTGATTAGAATGTCTAATCAATCTTATGTATCATTTGATGATGACATAATGAATACTTTCTTATGTGCGATTAAAAATATCGATTTAATCGTAATTGTTACGAGTTATTTTGATATCATATAGACCATATGATGGATCTTGAAACATTTTCTTTGTGATCTTTGAGATATTAAGAATGAGTTTCTAATTCATGGAGAATACAGTCTGCAACCATTAGGGTCATATTAGTTTTGAGACTAATTATGACGTTAGACAGTCTGCGTCATAAAGAGTCACAAAAGATGCAGTGTGAGTGTCACGATGATTCTACTATTCAGTGGAATTAGATGCAACTTATGATGTATTGACTTATGAAGTTGCATAGTGACCTTATAAATTAGAAGTTATATATTGGTGTTGTGTTTGCGGTTGTCTGCATAGTATTTTGGATTTGATCCCTAAATACTTGGACAACTCAGTAGCTGTAGCACAATACTGATGTAGCATCAGAGTCATATTAATATATAATTTAGATTCTACAAAATATGAATGATGATGGCTATGGGAACGATGGAGTTTGTTTGACAAACTCAATATGTCATAGCGGACCTGCTTCTTGTTGCCTACCTCTTGAGTACTGGGTGAGCTTTAGAGGGCCATGTGCATACGATACACATTGAGATGTGTATATGATATCGTGGATTGGCACTAGAGCAAGTGGGAGAAATTATTGGGGTTGGTGCTCAGAGCGCCAATCCGGACCGTATTTATGTCTGATTCATGAATATGAACAATCCATTTTTCCATAATATTACTTATTTATGGTTGCACCTCTTGTTTTTATATACGTATTCGATCTGATTATGATTAGATTGAAACTAAATATTGTTTAGTGATATGTATATATTAGACAAAGGCCCGATAATATATAATGCAGTACATAATTACAAAGCTAGTTTGTAATTGACATTGGGAAGTGTCACTGCTAAATGTATATTATCAAATATAGTTCCTGGTCAAGATTCACTAACACGGGTCAGTTAGTCAAATCTGTTGAGACCAGTACATGTCGTATATCGAGACTTGGTCCGATGGTTTATCCCAATGAACCATGAGTCTGGGGAGACTCGTATAGACGTGTAGGTGTTTATAGTGGATAAACACTGAACGACTCACCGAAGATTCTTAATGGATGGTACACCAACGTCAATAAGAATCTTCTCGGGTTGAGTAGCATAATGGTCATTCGACTTGAGATACCACTGTGGATGTATGAGACATCCTCCACACTTAGATGGCAGTCACATCACCGATATATTTAGATCAGACCTCCGCCTGTTCGTTGGGTGTGGACCGATCCTCAGGATATCCTGTGTATATCAAGATAGGATCCGTCAGTTCTGTGTACAGAGCATAGGTAGTCCATATATGATTAGCAGTCTGTTAAATCTGTGGCCACAGTAAACTTCGGAAGTAAGTTCCGAATGTTATTTAGAGATTGCTAATAGAAACGTCGATGAGATAATACCTATAGAGATTTGACGTTTACATCTATATCTCTGGGATTATCCAGATACCTGTGACGGAGGGATTATATGTATGCAATGACCTCGACCTGTATGATTCAGCTAGTTTATCCGTGGTCGTCATAATTTACGGGTGGGTAAATTATGGACACGGAATTGGATTTTGTGACGGATATACCTGAATCTAGAGAGTCTCACTAATGAAATATACTCGTAGAGCACTATGACAACTTTTATGAATAATGGTGATTATTTATAAATCGTTTAAACGTTAAACGAAATATGCATGCAAACGGGCCGAACCGTCATTTCCTAATTAATGTGTATTTGTATTTAATATATGATATTATTAAATATACATTAATAAATTGTCAAATAAAGGTATTTGACATATATCATTAATATATGTATTTGAGATATTTAAAGTAAATATAATACATATATCATAGATATTTGTATTTAATTAATTATTTAATTATTTAATTGTTAAATGATTAATATAATTAAAATATAAATATCTCACCAAATGATAAAGTTAGGAAATGATTATAAGTGTAAATTGTTGACTTTATACTTAAAGAAAAGGTTGTCAAAATAGTTTTGACTTCTTAAGATATTTGTTTTAAATTGTTTAAAATTGAAATATCAATTTCCTTTTCTTTTAACTAAATTCGGCCAACACCTTAATTTAAATATAAGTGTTATATTTTTGAGTTGCTTTTGTTGACTTATGAATTTTCATTAAATGTGTAATGATAAAATTTTCAAGTTGATTAAAGTAACTTTAATTGAAACAAGAAATATCTATATATTTTATATACACCCTAAATTTCGGCCAAGGTAATTTTTGGAGGGTATATATTGTTTTGTTTCACTTTTAGGATTTTAGGAGTTCATAAGTTACCAAATAAACATAATAGAGTTGAGAGAAAAAGGCTTGAAGGCTAAAGAAGAAAGCTTGGAAAAATCATGTTTTTGTAAGTTTTTCTTTAAAGCTTTCAACATAGAAAATGTTTCTAACATCCTTAGCTTCATCTTGTGTTGCTTTGATGTTGTCTCTTCACTTATAGTTTATGTTTTAATTGGTTATGAACTTGGAAGAAAGATGTATGCATGTTTAGTTTCAAAGTGAGCTTGAAATGGTTTCATAAGCTCTCTTTTGATTTTTAGAAAATCAAAGTTGTCATTCTAGAGTTAGTAAGCCACGCATTGGTGACCTAGAATTGTTCTAGAGTTGTTTCAAAGTGGTGAGGCTTGATTGGTGAAGTATTGAATGGATTAAAGTGTTGGATTTTGTAAATTTGGTGAAATTGGACAATTCGATGAAATTGAAAAATTAGGGTTCTTAACCCACTCCAAATTTTGGGATTTTCATATATGTGATGTATTATGGTATGAATATGATGCATGTAAAATTTTAGGTTAATTGGATTTGATCTTGGCATGTTTTGAACAAAAGGGACCAAATTGTAATTAATTGGAAATTTTGGGGTGCTCACGGCAATTGCTCAAAAATTGGGGATTTGTGTGAATTCTGATTTTGATGCATTAGATGTGTTGAAAAACATTTTAGAAATGATTTAGAATCATCCAAAATTGTAATTGACAACTTTTGGACTAAAATGATCAATTAACAAAGTTTTGGGGCAATTCGGTAATTACCAAGAAATTTGATTTCTTGTGTAATTTTTTAGAATTTGATAATTGGATAATTAAATAAATAATTTTATTTAATTGATCCGAGAAAAATTTTTGAAATCGGAAAATTTTGATTTTCCGCGATTCCGCTGCGTTACCGATATTCCCCCTTAAAACCCCAACATTGTATGCTAACAATTTTCACTTAATGGATAGACACGTGACAACGAACACTCTATCAACAACATCTACGTCATAGAGCTAGCAATAGGCCCTATGAGAATGGTCAACTGTTTTAATGTGTATTTTGTTAATGGGTAAAATTTCATACTGAGAGTGGCTCCGGTCCGGCCACGATGAACAATGGAGTTTGTATAAATGGATATAGCTACAATGATAATTCATGCGACTTCTATGGTCGATTGAAGGAAATTTTAGAGGTGGAGTACCCAGGTTTACCCATTAAGAGAACTATATTATTCAATTGTGATTGGTATGATCCGATTAATGGGACGAGGGTTCATACACATTATAAGATGGTGGATGTCAATAAAAGACACCTATATAGAAAGTATGAACCGTTCATTCTCGCACTGCAAGCTTCACAAATGTACTATCTTCCTTACCCTGACGCCAAATGAGACACAAGCTATTAATTAGCTTTATGCAAGATCAAAGTTAGGTCAACTGTGGATATTCAAAAATCATCAAACAAAACTCATGTCCCAGAGACAACATTCCAAGAAGATATGGTGGAGTTTGTGCATGAAAATGAAATAACTATAGGGGTTGATGATGGACTGGGTGATTTGAATGCATCAACTAGGGAATTGATTGATATACACTCGGGGGATGCTGAACTAGAATCATATAAATCAATTCTTCAATCAAGCTCAGAAGGGATGGTAGAAGATGAAGACAATGATTTTATTGATGATGATAATATGGATTAGTGTTCAATATTTTGTGTTTACGTTTGACCCTATCTAAACTTTTTGTTAAATAATTAATTATATGTGCCATTTTAAAAAACCAGTATGTCATTAATTTATTTGATAATATTAATTAGTATAAAAATAGTACTAATTAATTAAGGTTTTTTTTAAAAAATAATCCACCGACCGAATAATAAAGTATTAATGACCGAATTTATCCAGACAGTAATATTTTAGTTGCCGCCATAAAAGTCTGCTGTGAATTTTTAGTTACCAACCGAATTTAATTCGGTCAGTAAAAATCCAATATAAAACCGCTTTATTCTTCCTCTCTTTCGCGATTCAGTCTCTCTCTCTCTCTCTCTCTCTCTCTCGGCTATCTCTCTCTCTTTCCATCACCGGAGCCGCCGTCGTCGTCGCCGGAGTTTGGGTAATTTATTAATTTATTAATTTTTCCTCATTTGTTACTTTTTTTATTAATTTTTATTTTAATTGTGTTATATGCCCATAGATTCATTTGTTGTTGATTTTTTTGTGTAAAAAAAATATTTTTTTCAATTTTTTGTGAGACACTGGAGAGTGCCTCAAACAAATAAGGCACGCCTCAATGAGGCACTGTCGAGACAATGCCTCTTTTGTATACATGGCTATATTATTGAAATGTATCATTTTACGACTTGATTGTTATGATACATGGCTATATTATTTTTCCATTGATCCTTTAGTTTCGAATAAAGCTTCCATAGTTATTTAGTTTTGGCTGTGTTACTTTGATGACTATGAGAATTTCAAGAACTTGGATGTGTTGATGACTTGATGTGTTTTCCTTCAATCTTATTGTTATATTATTTTGGCCGAATATTGTATCATCTCCCTTTCGAAGATGTCACCGGTAGAGAATAGGCCATGCTATCCTCCCGAGCCTCTGACTTTCTGACTTTGGACAACACTACTATTCTATCTCAAACATAAACTCATACATGGGACCATTGCCCAAATCAATGACATAGAATGTGTAATAATACATATAAATGTATACTCAATATTACTTCTCTTTACAACTCTGGTCATGAACACTTTTAACACAACTTTACTATACAAATATCTCGTACTTGATTTTACTCTGACTCTGACTCTGACTGAACTGTATCTCTGACTGGACCTGGTGGACTCAAACACCCTAATCTGCCATCAGTATTCGTCCTCTCGAGCTCGTCCTCTGGGTAAACCTGTAAAATAGAACACTGGGAGTGGGTGTGAGGGGGATTAGATCGTTTGAACGACCTTGTGAGTGGATAGTTTAAAACATAAATTGAAATGCGTTATGAAAATTCAGGGTTCTAAAATCGAAATCGTTTCAAGAAAATTGTCATTTTTCGAAACTCTTTCTTATCTGAAAACACATCTCTTTCTACAAATCCTTTTTGTAAACTCTGATGTTATCTGTAAAATTAATTTCTTTCTAAAACTCTTTCATAAAACTGTACTTTCTGAATTCATAAAACTGTTTCTCTCTGAAAAACATGTCTCTGAAAATCATATTTATGAAAATTATATTGCTAAATATCTGTCTTTGGAAATCTGAAGAAAACCTAACGCATGGGGGCATTACGTATCATCATCCCCCCATACGCCTAAACTAGTGGTCTTGGGGCGTTACGTATCGCCGTCCCCAAGTCACTGCACTAGAGCCAGGTATGCTTATCCATGCTATCATCCTGACCCTGAATCTAGGGTCTATGGGTATTACGTATCGCTATCCCCCTAACCCTGAATCTAGGATCTAGGAGCGCTACATATCGATGTCCCCTAGTCTTGCTCTACATGTGCTCATGTCCTGAATCCATCAATTCCAAGTACCGTCAATTCCATAAGTCACATCTGAGGTGGGTTTTTCCCACATGCCTCCAAAAATCATAGTAGTTCTACTTTTTAAATTGAAACTTTCTCAAAATATTTTTGTTCATAAAATAACTGGAAATAAAATTGGCTATCGCCCTATGCGTTTAAAAGTAAGTCTCATATCAAAAACAAATAAGTAAATCTTAATTTGAAAAGAAAAGGTCTACTCACTTATTATAACCATTGTCAATGACCCTAGGTTTGACTGAAAAGGTTCCTGCGAAAAAGACATTTCGACCTGCATCCGAGTACAGTTAGTATAATTAACTAACAAGCTACTCATAATCATGGATGAGGTGAATGTACATGCGTGTCATTATACGGAACCTTTAGGGTGCCTTCTAACTTCCTAAAATAAATATGAAATAGAATGAAACTGTTTTTGTTACGCGTCGCAACGCCATCTCTTGCGCGTTGCCACGCCTAAACATTTAGACCAAGGTAGAAGAAATCTATGTTTTACGTCGCGAAACTGTGTGCTCCGTGTCGCGACTCTCACATGCGCAGACCTGAGGTAGAGAATATTCTTAAGATAAGTGTCGTGACGCCAAGCATTGAGCATCGCGACGCCCACACAACCATCCTGAAATAGAGGGCATCTCCCAACTCAACGTCGCGACGCTAGCCCATACATGTCTCAATGTTGGCCTTATTACAGGCCAATATTCAACTTTTCACTGCCAATTTCTAAAAATACAACACCAACACCCCCACTCTACAACATTCACACAAACACTTTTTAAATTTCAACACCCATCCATGCTATATCAATATTCCACCATCAAAGAAACTCTCTAATCTCATAGACCTTAATTCAACACAATATCTAGAATTCCATAAATTTGAATATTTCTTAATACAATCAATTTCCTAGTTCATTACCCACCTCAATGAAATT
>SKCR01042418.1:0-57044 GCA_019454045.1 Zanthoxylum bungeanum
GGATTGAGCGGATTCAAGTGCCAAATTAAAGAAGACTAAAAGATCTAAAACTTTAAAAGAGAAAATATTTTCGAATTCTGAAGATTTCATGATCGAAATTGATGAACATCCAGAAGTGTGTGATGTGTAATTATTAAAGTCATTATCAATCATTTTCAAAGCAAAATATAAATTAATAAATAATTAATAAAAATTATCAAATCAACACCAAACAAGATAAGAAATTAGTGGAGCAATTATGGATTTGGTGGAGTAATTAGTGGAAAAATTAATAATGGATTTGGTGGAAAATTTGATGGATGATTTGATATAGGCAAAATTTTGCCGATAAATACCAAGCCATTTCATTTGTAAAATTCATACTTTCTTAAGGAATTCCTTAAGAATACTAAGAAGATTGTATCTTGTTTGTTTATTTATAGCTTTCAGTAATTAATTTCCGCTTTCGCACTTTCTTTTCTTTACTTTTCAGTTTTTTACTTTCCGCAATTTACTTTTACTCACAAACCTTTTCTTTCTTTACTTTTGCAGTTTTTATTTTTCAAGCAATGAGGAGGTAACTCCCCTTTGCTGGGGTAAAAGGTAAAGCTTTTATTATTGCTATCTAGATTAATCTCCCTTAAATATAAAATATAAACTATTTAAAATCTGACTTAATGAGGATACCGCTATATTGGAAGGTTGGAAATTAATTATAAATTGGCTTTAACCTGACTAAGTATGGATACCGCATGGTTGGTCGGTTGGTAATTAATTATTAATTTGACTTAATCAGGATACCGCCTATATGGCTGGTTGGTAATTATCACGCAAAGTTAATATATTATATTAAGGGAGATATCTAAAATAGTAGTAATAAAAGTTGATCCTCTAACGCCAGCATTTTCTTTTATTGTACTTTTACTTTATTTAATTTCAGTAATTTATTTTCAGCAATTTACTTTCAGTAATTTACTTTTATTTTTTACTTTTTACTTTTTACTTTTTACTTTTTACTTTTTACTTTTTTTTACTTTTCAGCAATTTACTTTTCAGTATTTAATTTTCAGAATTTACTTTATGTCTTTTATTTTATTTAAATTTTTACTACCCGTAAATATGTGTCGTAACTAAGCCAGTTATCTGGGGTTGTGATGAAATCCAATATCACCGGTTTATAAGGGGTTAATTATAGTTTGGGTAATATAAAGGTTCATTTATTGAGTCTTAATCTTAATGCTTTTTATTAACTGGCCATTAATAAAATTGAACTGATAAACTTAAAATGAACTAGACATAGGGATTTTAAGTTTAAGACCTTAGACTCAATAGCCCACGATCTTCCTTGAGAATAGATAACCATTTAATAGATTTCCTTACAGGATAGGAATATACCTGTCGGGGGGGGAAGCCATAATTGGAACTTAATCTTAATGAATCCAGGTAATTTGGTTGACATAGACATATGGTTCAATTGGGTTATACTGGATATTTGTGTCTGACCATCGACAGAGGCTTACACATAATTTAGTGTTCCAGGTTAATAAACCAATATATTACCCAACTTTAAGATAACCACTTCATCTTTAAAATGATATTGAAAGAAATCACAACCCTAGATAGTTTTTAATATTGAATATTCTTAAAACCTATTTTCGACAATTTTATTTACTTGCTTTTAAATTTAGAATCGTCACCATTTCAAATCAATCAATCAATCCGTTAGATACTAGTAATCATTTGACCTCATAAAATTAATAGATTAGATACTAAGTCCTCGTGGATCAATATTTTTATACTACTTGAACGATACGTGAGCTTGCGTTATACGTGTGTGTTTACGCTGGTCAGTCATAGCAGAACGAAATATGCACCTAGTATATGGCGGTGGCAATCTTGGATTGATGGGAAGCATTTCAAAAGCCGTTCAGGATGGTGGTGGTCATGTTTTGGGAATCATTCCAAAAACTTTGGCGGACGAACACATAATCGGAAAAACAAATGGAGATGAACGTATTGCCTCGGGGATGTCTGAACAACTCCTTGAAATGGTCAATACTACTGATGCGTTTATTACTTTACCAGGTGGGCTCAGAACATTTGAAGAAATATTCACAGTGGCATCATGGGCGCACTTGAACATTTATCGGAAGCCCATTGGATTACTCAACATTGAACATTTTTTCGATTTTCTGTTTGTATTTCTTGCGGAAGCCAAAAGACATGAGTTCGTCACAAAATCAGTACATGATATTTTCCTGACTGCAACAAAAGCTGAAGAATTAATTGACCAAATCCTAGCCTTTGAACCAAAACTCGACACCATTCTTTCCAAGTTGAGCTGGTCAGATAGCGATCGTGGTAAGAAGCGTAAATTGGACATAGATCTTAATCGGTAATTTTTCGTAGATTTTCAGCTAACCAGGTACGACCTTCTTAACTCTCCTTTTACTGTTTAAGACATTGGGGACAATGTCTCATTTAGGTTTGGGGGAGGGAATTAGTTGATCAGTACCTTGTTTTTAGTTTGTGAGTTATTTTTATTCTTATTCCAAAATTTTTCGAAAAATATAAAAAAAAATTGAAAAATTTTCAAAAATTACAAAATTATTTTGTGTTGTTTTTAGTTTGACTAAAAAGGTGAAATTGGTAAAAGATAGCTGTGTAAGGAGTTTTCACTCCTGAGACATATCTTAAACCATTTTTGAAACAAGTTAGTTTTTGTTTATTTCATTTTAAATTATTTAATTTGTAAATTCTCCATAAAACTGACTAAAATGGATCTTCATTTGCTGAGTTGGCAGATATTATCAACATGCATAGTAACATACGGACATAGGCTAAAATTGAAAAGTTTGTAATATTCAGTGCTCTAGTTCAATTGGAGGAAGCATTTCAAAAAATGATGGAGTAAAAAAAAAATCTGAGATCCGAGTTATTAAGTCTGTAAGGTTGTTTTAACACCTAGTGCCCTAAAACCAATTGGTTTGGGAGTCATTGGCCCAAAGCTCGCTACATGGATCAAAGATGCTGCAAAAATATATATATCTGAAGTCTGAGTAATTAAGTCCGTAGGGGTGTCTTAACACATGGTTTGGGAGTCACCGACCCAAAGCTCGCTACATAGACGGAAGATATTGTATATAAATAAAAAAAAATCAAAATCAAAAATCAAAGAAAAAATCAGAAAAATCAGAAAAATTAGAAAAATTATTCCATTGCTACAAAAAGGTGTGAATTCTGATAAAACTTTAGAACAAAAATATTACTATCTTATCAACAGCACTTATGACTGTTCTGGGCAAAAATGAGTTGTTTAATATTTTGTTGGCTGTGTATATGGAGAATGGTAAATATAATCAGAGAATTTACTTATTCAGTAATTTAGAAAGAAAGAAAACAATTAGTAACTTGGAGTAGAAATTTCACCTGATTAGTCAATAATTTCTTTATTCTTTTTTCGCTTGTCTTTTTGCTTTTGTGTGCATTAGTTTCACTACATTTTTACTTTTGTAAGATGTTTGTGAGTATCAATGGTCTAAACCCTCACGAGACTACAACTCGTCCACTAGGGACAACTAGGGGTTTAAAGGCTTGTTGCATACTCTAAATGCAACCGTGATCCCTACGAAAATGGCTTAGTTAATTTTATTTTTATGTTATTTTATTTTGTGTTTTGCTCGAGGACTAGCAAAATGTTAGGTTTGGGGGTGTGATGAGTGGTAATTATATCACTATTTCCCACTCATTTGACCTAATACTTTGTTTGGTTCTTGAGTTTTGTGAATATTTTGATGTGTTTTGTGTTATTTTGTAGATAAATAAAGTTTCAGGACAATCTGGAGGTGATTTGGGCCAAAATAGTGAAAATGGAACGAAAAGGGAAAAATGGTCATTTCTCGCGTCGCGACGCGCAAGCATTTGGGGTCGCGATGCCTAATATACGCCGAACAGTGCTAACGTGCGCCAGGTCCATAAGTCAGAATCTAAGAAATTTGACTTTGCTAACGTGCGCTGTGCCACGTGTCACCATCACAGTCGATCTGCTAACGTGCGCCGTGCCACGTGTCATCATCCTACGGTGCCGACAATCACCATTGCCACGTGTGCCACGTGTCACTCCACGTCACCGCCATGTCAGCGTCCACATCATCAGTTGACCGAGTCAACGTGCCACATCATCAGCCAATAACAGCGTGCCACATGTCACAATTCTATGGTGCTGATAGTCACTTTGCCACGTGTTGCCATGTCAGTGCCACGTCAACATCAATTATTGACAAAGTAATCCGAAATCGACACGTGGCGGATAAGAATCTGAGCCGACCAATCAGAAGCCGCCACGTGTCACAATCATTGATCTCCAACCACCTTGCCACGTGTCGCCTTATCTCCTTATCCAGAATCACCACGTGTCATCACCTCAGCATGCCACGATCAAAAAACACTAACGTCGCGACGCCAAAGCCCTTGGCGTCGCGACGCTGGAAGCCTATCCGCGCCTATAAATTCAGCTCAATTTCAGAATTCAAATCATGCCTTCCTTGAGTTTTGTAAGGACTCTAAGGATTGCTTCTTGTGTGTTTTAGTTTTTGTAATTTTAATTTAGCATTTTTACTTTTAGTATTTTTAATTATGCACTTTTACTTTTTGTAATAAAATTTTACTTACTTTTGTACTTTATGTTTTGTAGTTAATTTACCGCTGGGGTAAAAGGTGAAACATTTAATATAATTATCTAGGTAAATCTCACTTAATTATAATTTAACCAGATTAATTAATGGCAGACTTTATTACCGCCTATATTGTCGGTCTAAATATAAATTACTTTACCGCCTATATGGCTGGTCTTTATGTTACAGATAATTACCGCCTATATGGCTGGTGTAGTTGGACTAAATGGATTACCGCCTATATGGCTGGTTTTAAATGTTTAACATTATTAATTCCTGAGAAAGCAGAATATAAAATAATTTATATATTATAATAAGTGAAATTCCTAAATAAGAAATATTAAATGTGGATCCTCTAACCCCAGAATTTTATTTTATTATAGGGAAGTGATGAAACACAATATTACTAGGCTTAATAATTGATTTAATTATTTATTGGGTAATTCGTTAGTTTGTTTATTGAGTATTAAGCTTAATACTTCTTGTTGTCTGATCACCAATAAGATTAATATGGTAAACTTAAAATAAACTAGACATAGGGATTTTAAGTTTTAGCCTTAGATTCAATAGCCCACGATCTTCCTTGAGGATAGATAACCCTTTAATAGATTTCCTTACAGGATAGACATATACATGTCAGGCGGGGGTAGCCATAATTTGAACTTGATCTCAATGAGTCCAGGTAATTTGTTTGACATAGGCATATGGTTTAATTGGGTTATACTGGGTATTTGCGTCTGACCATCGACAGAGGCTTTTGCATATTTTCGTTTTCCAGGTTAGCAATCTGATTTATTACACATAGATAAGAAAATCAATTCATCTTAATAATAATATTGTGCGGAGTCACGACCCTAGATCTTTGAGTCTTTTGTTATTTTCCTTAGTATTTTCTTTTGTTTATTTTTATTTATTTTAATTAAGGAAAACCACATTCAACCAACCAATCAAACAATCATTATCTTCTCCCTATAATTAGATAACTGTAAATAAATAGTATCAATAATTAATAACAACAGTAGGAATTAAGTCCTCGTGGGATCGATATTTTTATACTACTTGAACGATACAGGCGCTTGCGTTATACGTGTGTGTTTACGATGGTCAAGGAATATGTAATCTTTGTCAGGCGTAGCATACGTAGTATTGTGTATTACGATCCAGTATCGAATGTCACATGCAAGGCCTGGGGCTGGAATTGTGTCTGGCCTATACGAAGCATATATCGGATCTCTGGTAACTAGTCTCTATAATCGGATAATCATGACCTTGTCATATTATCCCGATAGCTGCAGCATACAAGAGTACCAGTTCTGTATCCTGCGTGATCATCATCTCCATATGACTGAAGTGATACTTCCATCTTGACATCACACCCAATACACTACGATTCTCATTATACCTAGAAGAGGCGTACACAGAACCTGTTAAAGTCCCGGACTACCAAAACAAAAGTATACTGATTTTCGCAAGTATTAGCGATGCAAGTCTCAGGTTAAGACCAAATACACCTACCCTGAATCGGATTCCCATAGACACATAGTCATACTACCAATGGGATTCCGAGGGGTCTATCCAAAGCGAAGCTGTTTCCGTACCATCGGTAAACAGAACCTCCTATTACACTTGCATGAGTATCCAATACCCAAATATACGAGAATTATATTGTTATGTTTCCATAACACGCACAAGTGTAGTACTAGTCTATTCCACATTATCGATGTCATGTCTCGATAATACTACGACTAGGAATATTTAATGATTAAACCTTACGTGGATTAATAATATCTCATATCTTATTAATCCGGTACTAATCATATGGACTTTTATCATTTATATATCCCTGTAATCTAATTACAAATGATAAAAGAGAAATTTCCATTATCACATAGTTAATTTGTACAACAACACCATGTTCTGTACAAATAGTGATGCTATGGGTCATAATTATCCAACAATCTCCCACTTGGCCTATAGCCAATCACTCAAGTGTCCTACACTTGAACTATGTATGGGTCACTCAAACTTCTGCTGAGAAACAGCTTTCGTCAGTGGATTTGCAATGTTATCATCTGATGCGATTTATTCGATCATCACATCGCCATGATGTATGATCTAACGAATCAGATGAAACAGTTGAAGTACATACTTGGATCGTTGATGAGACCGTAATTTTCTAGCCTGTGCTGTAGCCTAGCTCAGCTGCTAACAGAACTATACCTAATCTAATTAGGATTATATAGATCCAAAATACTTCTTTTGCTGCCTCAGCTGCATCAATGTTCCGCTTTTGTTATTTACTCGGCAATAGTATCTTGCTTGGAAGATTTCCAGCTCACTGTTCCGTTATTCAAACTAAATATGTACCCTTATTGCGACTTAAAGTCATCTTTGTCGGTTTGGAAACTTACAACGGTGAACCCAGTTACCTCAAGTTCTCATTTCTCCATATCACAAAAAGCATCATTAGTTCATCCAAGATACTCAAGGATATTCTTTACGTTAATCCAGTGACCATCACCTGGATTGGCCTTATAGCGTCTACACATGGTCAAAGCAAATGAGACATCAGGTCTCGTATATATCTTTAAATGTACGAATTCTGGGAGGGTTATCAGCAGCTTTCTAGATCTATCCCAGTAGATCTGTATTACTAGAATAAAGCCTGCTTCTCCCAGGTATTCTGTGGAGAATTTTAATGAAAGCCAAGCTTTCACCGATTATATTATGGGAATGTTATTGCTTAGAAGCAATACATCATCAACGAATAGGATATTTATTGTCAATGCGCTCCCACTAACCTTCTTATATACACAAGAATCATAATCGTTTTGAATGAAACTATATACCATTATGATTTCATCAAAATGTTGGTTCCAAAAACATAATGCTTGCTTATATCCATAAATGGATCGATTTAACTTGCAAACTTTGTTTGCCTGTTTTGGCACGACAAAACCGTCAGGATGTTGTACACATCCTCCAAAAGGTTTCCATTAAGGAAAACAGTTTTGACGTCCATATGCCATATTTCATAAATGAAATATGTAGCATTAGCAAGCATTATCCAAATGGATTTAATCATGGCAATAGATAAAAGGTTTCGTCGTATTCGACACTGTGTCGTTGACGATACCCTTTCTGTACAAGCCTAGCTATGTATATTTATATATTGCCATCCATGTATGTCTTCCTTGAAGACTCATATACTACTAATAGGCACAATGCCTTCTGGTACATCAACCAGTGTTCAAACTTAGTTGTATATATGGAATCCATTTCATATTTCATGGCACTTTGCCATAAAAGGAGTCGATACCTTGTATCACTTCCTCATATGTAGCAGGTTCGTCTTCCTCAATAAGATTGATATCTACATGATGTGAGATCAGAAACCCATACATCCCAGGTTGTTTTCTGACTCTCCCTAACCTACGTGGTTCTTGTGTATTCGAAGATTATTGGTATAGTTTCATCCCTGATGAACTGTTGGTGTTCCGTGAGGACTCGGTGCCTGGAACAGTATTACTCCGATTTTCATCGAGTTTTACTTTCCTCCCACTTACCACTGCATATAGGTATTCCTCTTAGGAAAACCGCATGGAGAGCAACAATAACATTGTTCTCTTGTGAGTTCTATAAGTACTATACTTTGGTTTCCCTAGGACAACCTACAAATATGCACTTATCCGATTTGGGTTCTAGTTTGGTATCATCCAAACATTTAGTGTATGCCCGACATTCCCAAATCTTCAAGAATGAGAAACCCGATTTCTTTTCTGTTCATATCTAATATGAAGTTTGTCTAACAGATTTTCATGGAACCTTATTCAAAATAAGTATTGCACTGTTTAATGCGTATCCTCAGAAGGAAATTGGTAGCTCAGAGCGACTCACCATTAACCTTACCATGTCCAACAAAGTTCGATTTCTCTTTTCGGACACACCGTCTAATTGAGGTGTTCCGAGAGGAATCCACTATGAAAGAATACCATACTCTTTCAAGTAATCTTGAAACTTATATGTTTAAGTATTTTATACTATGGTCCGACCGTAATGTTTTTAATACTTTTACAGGTCTGTTATCTTACTTCGTGTCGAAACTCTTTGAGTTACTCAAAAGTTTCTGACTTGTGTTTCATAAGATACACATAACCGTAACGCGATGCCATATCCGTAAAGGTTACGACATATTCATATCCACCTTTAGCCTAGCTAGACATGAGCCCACTTACGTCACTATGAACAAGGGCTAACAGATCGGTGGCATTTGCACTTTTACCAAGTAAAAGGTGTTTTAGGCACTTTTCCTAATAAACTAGATTCGTAGACATCATTTGAATTAAAATCAAATTCGTCCTAGTATCCACTCTTCAAAATTATGGATATACGAGTCTTGTTAATGTGTCCCAGACAACAATGCCACTTTTAAGTCTCAACAGATTTATAAAGTTTGAGCTTTCATTTGTCATATTATATGTTTGAGATTCATTTATATTTATATTCTAAATATAAATACTGTTATTCACATCTAATGAGCTTATCTCAATATCATATTTATAAACAAAACACTTAGTGTTCTAGAATATAAAGGCATACCCGTAACAGGTTAAACTAGATACAAAGATAATGTTCCTAGTTAAACTAGATACATTATAACAGTCACCTAATTTAAGTACATGCCCAAATGGCAGTTCCAAAACTTAGGTTCCCACAGCCAAAATGGCGACTCTTGTCCCGTTTCCAACTCATAGGTCGATCTCAACTGAAGCCAGTCTCCTGCTAATAAGTATATCTCGCACATTAGTACATATATTTATATACCACATCGAGTATCTAAAATCCAATTTTAAAACCAGTAGTGGACATGTTTATAACAAACATTTCTGAAGTCGGAGCCTTGTCCGTCTTCACTTCCTTCATGTCTGCCTTGTCCATACGACAGTCACGCTTCTAGTGACCCCATTTGCCACAGTTTAGGCAGACATCTTGGGATATGTCATTTGTCTTCCCAGAAGACTGTGATGATTTTGCCTTTGCTCTTTTCCACATCCCCATAAGCCTTTAGCCAAGCCTTGGCCTTCTGAGATGATGAAGTAAAATACGTCATGCGCTTCTTGCCCCTTTTGCAAGCTTTGGCTCTGTCTCCTTGAGCATAGCCATTAACTCGCCAAGAGTTATCTCTAATTAAAATCAATCATAACAAATAAAAATTATTGACTTTCTAATCTAACAAATTAAATTCCTAATCCTAACCAATCAAATATATTGTATTCCTAATCTAAACCAAATTTGTCCCCCCTCAATCTTTGACTTTCCTTCCTCAACACTAAATCAAATCCCTTCCTTGTGAGACAAGGAGTAGCCCTAACCCTTCTCTATATAAACAACCCCTAACCAAGACATGCACTCCCCTCATTCTCTCTCTCACACGGCACAAACAAAACAAAGCAAGAAACCAACCCTAAGATGCCTAGCTACACACGGACACGCACAAATTGAACATATAGCCATCACAAGCCTTCCACTCATATACTTCAACAGCCCCATAGCCCTTCGCCACATAGCCTCCACTTTAACACACTCAACTCACGCCAATCTGCACACATCACAGCCCACTATCACTCACGATCACTCAGAACACACTTGCACCTTGCCAGATCCCCACTCAAGCCATCATCCACCCATTCAACCAGCGCACCACAGCCCATGCCACTCACTGCCACCTATCCCCAAAAAAACCCCTCAAAGCCACGCCCAAAAAAGCCCCTCTGCGTTGCCTTCCATTACACACCAAAATAGCCCACTGCACTGTCTCCCTCACGGCCGCAAACAGCCCCCCCTCTACTCCCAGTAAATTGCTGCCCATTAGACCCTTAAAACTGACCGAATAAACACCCCAAAAACTGTCTTGAAACTGTCCCAAAAAATGCACTGTAACCACCAAGAAAATAGTCCTTGAAGCAGCCCTCCATTCACCTAAAACGGTCACTGAAACAGTACCCCAAACCGAGACAAAAACACCCCAAAATAGTCACCGAAACTGTCCAGAAACAGTGAGCAGAAAATACATCACAAACAGCAGCAAAACGAAGTCAAAACAGTGGCCTGAGCAGCGAAACAGCGAGGGAAAAAGCAAACCAGTGAACCGGGAAAGTTAAGGAGCTTTAACCCTTCCGATCTCCGTGAAACGCAAGTCCGAAAGTCGGCAAAAAAGGTTAGACCTGAGGGTATTTTTCACACTCGTTTTCAGTTTTAATTTTATTATTTATTGAGTATTGTTCGCATGGTTATTATGTTAAAATGCATGTTGTGGCCCTTGAGTAGATAAATATGCATGTATTATGAAATATTGTATGTTGTGGCCTTGGAATAAAATGAAAGATGTGTCAACTCTCGCGGTATATCGGATGGAAACCCAGACATAAATTTCATAACCGATTCCGAATGGACGGTAGTATGATCTGTACTCGGGATACAACTCCACGTACCGCTTGAGTAAACGGCGCATTCTTTGTTTTATGTTGCTTTGATTTATTTTTTATTCGTCACTTGATTTCCGCATGTTTATTGTTTATATACATGATGTGATCGAGCGCATGGGCTTAGTAAGTTGGATTAAAGGTTCCATATTTTGAGGGGTTCAAATCCTTTACCACGATGCTTTGCCGCATCGGTCGATGTATACTCGGTTGAATGTAAGATATGTTCAATCGGGCATACTAAGTTTGATATTATTGTCTTTATTCTTTGTATGCATGATGCGATCGAGCGCATGGGTTTAGTAATTCGGATTAAAGGTCCCTTATTTGGAGGGGTTAAAACCCTTTACCACGATGCTTTGCCGTGCTAGTTGATGTGTGCTTGGTTGAATGTAAGATATGTTCAATCGGGCATACTAAGTTTGATATTATTGTCTTTATTCTTTGTATGCATGATGCGATCGAGCGTATGGGCTTAGTAAGTCAGATTAAAGGTCCCCTATTTGGAGGGGTTAAAACCCTTTACCACGATGCTTTGCCGCGCCGGTTGATGTATATTCGGTTGAATGTAAGATGTATTCAATCGGGTATACGAAGTTTCATATAGTTATCTTTATCTTTGTACGCATTGTAATGAAAAGCGCATGGGCTTATTGTGTTGGACTAAAAAGGTTCTCCATTTGGGGAAAGAAAAGCCTAAAAGGCTACCTTTACCACGATATTTTCCGCGTCTTTCATCTATTGATTGCATCTTCTATCCTTGTCTTAGCTTGATTTATTATCATTTTTGTATCCATGTCGTGATAGCATTTGAGTATTATTTCTTATGGTATATCGGATGGAAACCCAGACATAAATTCCGTAGCCGATTTCGAATGGACGGTAGTGCGGTCTGTACTTGGGATACAATTCCACGTACCACTTGGAAAAGTGCTCACATGTGTGTTTGTGTCCATATTAGTTATCTTCTTTTGCACCACGTCATATCATGCTTACTTTAATGCCTAATTTAATCCTTAAGTGTCTTTTTGCATTATGTACTTAGTTGACTCCTTTATTTACACATGGACATGTAATGGCTATTTATTTATGCTTCCGCACGTATAAGTATGATATGTCTATGAAATCACATGTTCGCTATTATTTGATTCGCTTTTATGTGTGATTGCGTGGTTAGTGTGTGCTTGTGTTTCCATGAATACAATATGCCAATGAAGTTGTATGTTCGTCGCTAACGAATTAATTCTAAATTAACTCGTTCGCCCGAATTAAAATCTAATTTTAATTCCGCATCGAAATCCAATTTCGTATAATATATCGAATATATTATTTTATCGATTAATTCCAAATTAATCGTTCTCTCTCTTTAAATAATATTTTATCATAATAAAATATCTCCGTAATTAATCCTAGATTAATTTTCTCTTTAATCTAATTAATCCCAGGTTAATAAAGTACGAGTCATACGTCATCGGTGAATCTTCGGGAAACGACCTATGAGATCCCCGGATATGTTGGCAGTAAATTCGGTAGTCGGACTATCCAAACACGTTCGTACCTAGTACTACATTTTAACCGATTTACAAGACATGGTTGGCTTCTAGCAAAGCACCGTACCTACCCAATTCTCCAGAAATATTCTTACTGGAATATGTGATCTATATCAGGCGTAGCATACGTAGTATTGCGTATTTCGATCCAGTATCGGATGTCACGTGCAAGGCATGGGGCTGAAATTGTGTCTGCCCCGTACGAAGCACATATCGTATCTCTGGTAACTAGTCTCTATAATCGGATAATCATGACCTAGTCATATTATCCCGATGACTGCAGTACATAAGAGCACCAGTTCCGTATCCTACGTGATCATCATCTCCACTATGACTGGAGTGATACTTCCATCTTGACATCACACCCAATACACTACGATTCTCAATATACCCAGAAGAGGCGTACACATAACCTTTTAAAGCCCTGGACGACCAAAACCAAAGCATATTGATAGTCGCAAGTATTAGCGGTGCAAGTCTCAGGTTAAGACCAAATACATCTACCATGTTTCGGACTTCCATAAACACATAGTCATACTACTAATGGAATTTCGAGGGGTCTATCCAGAGCGAAGCTGTTTCCGTACCATCGGTAAATGATGAGCAGAAAATATATCATATTTACCGCCCATTTAACTTAATATTTTGTTTAGTTTCTCGGGTTTGATGAACGTTTTGATGTGTTTTAGTTTATTTTGCAGATAAAATAATATCATATCTCAATGAAATCATTTAGAACGAAATATGGGTCAAATAAGGGCAATTATTGGACTTGATATTTTAATTTTGGAGATTGGAAACTTGAAAGGGCGTTTTTGACGAAGTGCAGTTTTGGAAATTCCAGTTTTGCGTATCTGTCGTATTTCAGGCATAACTTTTTACTTCGATATCGGATTGAGCTGATTCAAGTTCCAGATTAAAGAAGACTCAAAGATCTACAGCTTTGAAAGACAAAATAATTTCTAATTCTGATGATTTCATATCCTAAATTGATGAACCATCTAGAGGTGTGTTGTGTGTAATTATTAAAGTCACTTTCAATCATTTTCAAAGCAAAAAAGTAAATTAATAAATAAATAATAAAAATTATCAAATCATCACCAAACATGATAAGAGATTAGTGAAACAATTAATAATGGATTTGGTGGAGTAATTAGTGGAGCAATTAATAATTGTTTTGGTGGATGATTTGATGGAGGCAAAATTTTGCCTATAAATACCAAGTCATTTCATTTGTAAAATTCATACTTTCTTCTAAGGATATCCTTAAGAATACTAAGAGGATTGTATCTTGTTTGTTTATTTACAGATTTCAGTAATTAATTTCCGCTTTCGCACTTTCTTTTCTTTACTTTTCAGTTTTTACTTTCCGCAATTTACTTTTACGCACAATACTTTTCTTTCTTTAATTTTCAGTTTTTACTTTTCAGTAATTTACTTTTCAGCAATTTACTTTGCATCAATTTACTTTCAGCAATTTACTTTTCAGCATTTACTTTCAGCATTTAATTTTCAGTATTTAATTCCAGCATTTACTTTCATCATTTACTTTTCAGTTTTTAATTTTCAGTATTTTACTTTATGTCTTTTATTTTATTTAAGTTTTTTTTACTACCCGTAAATATGTGTCGTAACTAAGCCAGTTATCTGGGGTTGTGATGAAATCCAATATCACCGGTTTATAAGGGGTTAAATTATAATTTGGATAATTTAAAGGTTTACTTATTAAGTCTTAAGCTTAATGCGTCTTGTTAATTGGCTACTAATAAGATTGATGTGGTAAATCTAAAATAAACTTGACAAAAGAATTTTAGGTTTCAGCCTTAGACTTAATAGCCCACGATCTTCCTTGATGATAGATAACCCTTTAATAGATTTCCTTACAGGATAGACATATACCTGTCGGGCGGGGGTAGCCATAATTGGAACTTAAACTTAATGAATCCAGATAATTTGGTTGACATAGACATATGGTTCAATTGGGTTAAACTGGGTATTTGCTTTTGACCATCGACATAGGCTTTTGCATAATTTAGTGTTCCAGGTTAGTAAACCGATTTATTACACAAACATAAAATAACCATTTCATCTTTAAAATGATATTGGAAGAAATCACAACCCTAGATAGTTTTTAATATTGAATTTTCTTAAAACCTACTTTCAAATAATTTTATTTACTTGTTTTTAAATTTAGAATCGTCACCATTTCAAATCAATCAAACAACCTATTAGATACTAGTAATCATTTGACCTCATAAAATTAATAGATTAGATATTAAGTCCTCGTGGGATTGATATTTTTATACTACTTGAACGATTCCGTGCGCTTGCGTTATACGTGTGTGTTTACGCCGGTCAAGTTTTTGGCGCCATTGCCGGGGACTTATTTATCTTTCACTATTTGTTTTGGGGTTAGATACGTTACTTGTATCTAATTTATTTTTACTTATTGTTTTTGTTTTCTTGTTTTTCAGGTTCTCAGAAACTACATGAGACGAACCAGAAACTTTGAACTTCGACCGCTTGACCCAGAAATTGAAAGAATCATCAGACAGTTGAGAAGAGAAAGGCGAGAAGGCCAAGAAGCTTTAGTCAACAAGGAACCTGAACATTTGAACATTGCACCACCAATTCCCATTCGAGACAGAACCATTCCGGTGGTTGACAGACTCATTTCTTACATTGTACTTCCTTCCTTACCAGTAAATACAGGTGACATCAAAACATGCATTCAGATGATTCAGCAGTTAGTTCAGTTTGGGGGGACTGCAACTGAATATCCTAATGCCCACATCAGCAACTTCCTGGAAGTTTACGGAAGTTTCAATTACAACCGAGAAGCTGAAGAAGCAATGAGATTGTGTGTTTTCCCATACTCCTTGAAGGATAGAGCTAAAGCTTGGCTACATTCACTACCAGCAGGTTCCATCACAACTTGGAACACTTTAGCCACCAAATTTCTTGCAAAGTACTTTCCACCAGCCAGATCCGGAAAACTGAGGAATGACATCACATCTTTTGTACAACAAGATTCAGAATCCCTCTGCAAAGCTTGGGAAAGGTATAAAGATTTGCTCCGGAAATGTCCTCACCATGAGATTCTAAAATGGCTTCAAGTCCAAATATTCTATAATGGGCTTTCTGGAATAATGAGAACCACAATTGATGCTGCTGCTGGAGGAGCCTTGATGGCAAAAGGAGAAGATCAAGCCTGAGACCTAATTGAAGAAATGACCAACAATAATTCCTTGTGGCCAACAGAAAGGAGCATGATCCAAAGAATTGCTGGAATTTATGAAAGTGGAGCCAATACAGCAGTCAACACCAAGCTAGATCAGATATGCAAATTCATGGAAACTCTTACCACTGGATCCACAAGTTCACCATATGGAGGAGCACCAGAGTCGAACCAACTTGAAGAAACGGTGAATTTTGTCAACAATTTCAACAGACATGGGAACAATCCATATTCCAACACCTACAACCCATGGTGGAGGAATCATCCTAATTTATCATGGAGCAACAATTCAGGCCAACAGTAGAACTATCCACCACCTGGATTCCAACAACAGAACAAAAGCCAGGAGCAGGCAAATGAACCAGGAATAACAGAAGTGTTGACCCACTTGAAAAAGATAGAAGAAAAACACGACTCTCAAGCAGCAAGATATGATACTATGTTTCAATATCAAGCAGCAAGATATGATGCTATATTTCAATCCCAAGCAGTATTAATTCAAGGTCAATCTGCTTCTATTAAAGCACTGGAGAATCAAATTGGACAACGGGCAAATGCTCATAGTTAGAGACCGCCAGGTATCCTTCCTAGCAACACAGAGCCAAATCCAAGAAACATGGGGAAGGAACAATGTCATGCCATCATGTTAAAAAGCGGCACTGAAATCAACAAAGATGTTGGAGCCAAAACAGCTACTGAAATCAACAAAGCGATACTGGTCAAGGTTGACAAATTCATTTTCCCAGCAGATTTTATTGTCCTTGATATGGAGGAAGACGCAGACATGCCAATCATCCTCGGGAGACCATTCTTGGCTACAGGTCGAACCATTATTGATGTACAAAAAGGAGAATTAACCATGAGGGTACATGACCAAAAAGTAACATTCAATGTTTTCAAGGCCATGAATTTCCCAGATGATGAAAAGAATGAGGAATGTTTCAAACTTGATGCGATACACAGTACCATTCAGAACTCCAATACAATGCAAAGTTCTATTGACAAACTTAAAACATGTCAATTGCATGTGGAGCCTAAAGATAAAGCATCTTTTGCACTGAAAGAGCCAATTCTTGCTCTACAAGCAACAGAAGAGAAAAAGTTCCCCCAGCTCAACGAATTGGAGGAATTTCACAATCAGACTTTTGAGGATGCCAAATTGTACAAAGAAAATGGCAAGAAAAGACATGATGATAAGTTAGTGCGCATATAACTGGAACCAGGGCAGAAGGTACTGTTAAACAAATCAAGGGTGAAATTCTTCCCATGGAAGCCAAAATCATGGTGGTCAGGTCCATCTGTGATCACCAAAGTTTTACCAGATAGAGCCGTTGAGATACATGATCCTGACTCCAAGAAAACTTTCAAGGTTAAAAACAAGCGTGTCAAGCACTAATGGGGAGAATCATTTGAGCGACAAAAAGAAAGTGTTACACTTTCAGATCCAGCTTAACGTTCGAGAAGTCAAGTCTGGCTGACGACTTTAAACTTAGCGCTAGCAGGGAGGCAACCCATGCAATTTGTGTATATATTGTGATCTGGTGTGTTTTATTTTTGTGTGTTTAGTTTTTTGCAGATGAAGTCATTTCAAGATGGAAGAAGCTCTCGCAAATCTTCACAAGCAATTTCATTCTCTCCCTCAAAAATCTTTGATGAAAGTATACAAAGCTCGCTTGGAACGGATGAGATTATTGATGATCAAAGGTATTCCTACTGACATTCGTTGGATTATTGAAGCACGGGTCCGATTGGCAGGTGAGTCTTCTGACTCTTTTATTTCACATCTGCCTGGTTTTGGAAGAAGCACCTATGCAAAGAAATGTAGAGCTAAGCAAATGGGTGTTTGTTATAAATGTGCACGCTGGAATTGCAATACTCGTTGTCGTTCTTTAGGAATGGTGTCTTATAATCGCGAAGACAAAATTAAATTCATTAGGGATGGCTTGAGTAAGGAGTCTTTAGATGATATATCTTCAACTCATGAGACGCATCCCAGTGGATATGTTCACATAGCCTTTCGCAAATTACATACACAATTTCAAAAAGAAAGACAATTGTTAAGTCTCGGGAATCTGACTCAAAAAGACCCTATTTGCCAATTTATAAGAAAATTAGATGGGAAGCTTGTCCCTGACGCATAGACGTCAATCAAGCTGTTACTTTTCTTGTGAATATTATATCTCTATGTCTTTTCCTAATAATTGTAATTTTTTTGTTGTTTTCTTTTATTTTCTCCGACAGGATCCAAATCTTTTTGACTATCACGATATTATTTCGCTACTAATCGTCCTCTGGAAGATACTTGTGCTATTTTTACTCACCCTTTTCAGGTACTATAAATTCAGCCCGTCATTGCACTTTTGAAGGCATCCAGAGTTGAGAAAGAAATACATAAAAAAAATGGAAGCCACTTCAAGAAGATGAATTGAGAATATCTGTGTGTTTTGCGGTAGTAGTGTTGGTACTAAACCACAATACGTAGAAGCAGCACAGGAATTGGGTCGAGTCTTAGCTGCAAGGAATATGCACTTAATATATGGCGGAGGAAATCTTGGACTAATGGGAATCGTTTCAAAGGCCGTACAAGAAGGAGGCAGTCACGTTTTGGGAATCATGCCAAAACCCTTGGCAGAAGCAAATCTTATTGAACCATCAAACGGAGAGGAACTGATTGTGCTAGGTATGTCTGAACGACTGGTAGAAATGATTAACTGTGCTGATGCTTTTATTGCTTTGCCAGGTGGCTTGGGTACATTGGAGGAAATTTTTATTGTGCTATCTTGGGCGAATCTGAACATACACCAGAAACCAATTGGGCTGTACAACGTTGATGGATTTTATGATTTTCTTTGTGTATTTCTTGATGATGCCCGGAGAAATGGGTTCGTGTCAAAACCTTTGAAAGAAATCCTCTTTACTGCCAGAACTGCTCCGGATCTAATTGATCAACTCTTAGCCTATGAACCATGAGTTACCCTATCCTTTCAAAGATAAATTGGTCCGAGGACGATCGTGGTAAGAGGCGTCGTGTTAATCTGGATCTTAACCTTTAATTTCTTGTAGAATTTCAGCTAACCAGGTACTACCTTCTAAACTCTTCTTCTACTGTTTAAGACATTGGGGACAATGTCTCATTTAGGTTTGGGGGAGGGAATTAGTTGATCAGTACCTTGTTTTTAGTTTGTGTGTTCTTTTTATTTTTAAAGATGATTTTTCGAAAAATACAAAAAAAAAATGAAAAATTTTCAAAAATTACAAAAAAAATTTGTGTTTTTGTGTTTTTATTTTGACTAAAAAGGGTGAAATTGGTGAGAGATAGCTGAGTAAGGAGTTTTCACTCCTGATACGTATCTCAAACCTATATCGGAACAAGTTAATTTTTGTTTATTTCCTTTTGAATTATTTAATTTGTAAATTCTCCATAAAATTGACTAAAATTGATCTTCATATGTTCAGTTAGCAAATATTATCAACATACATAGTAACATGCGGACATGAACTAAAATTGAAAAGTTTGTAATATTCAGTGCTCTAGTTTAATTGGAGGAAGCATCTAAAAAAGCAATGGAGTAAAAAAAAAATGTCTGAGATCCGAGTTATTAAGTCTGTAAGGGTGTTTTAACACCTAGTGCCCTAAAGCCAACTGGTTTGGGAGTCACTGGCCCAACGCTCGCTACATGGATCAAAGATGCTGCAAAAATATATATGTCTGAAGTCTGAGTAATTAAGTCTGTAGGGGTGTCTTAAAACCTGGTGCCCTAAAACTAACTGGTTTGGGTGCCACCGACCTAACACTCGTTACATAGATGGAAGATATTGTATATAAATACAAAAAAAATTAAAAAAAAAAAAATCAGAAAAATTATTCCATTACTGCAAAAAGATGTGAATTCTGATAAAACTTTAGGACAAAAATATTACTCTTTTATCAACTACACTTGTGACTGTTGTGGGAAAAAATGAGTTGATGAATATTTTGTCGACTGTGTATATGGAGAATGGTAAAAATAATCGGAGAATTTACTTATTCAGCAATTTAGAAAGAAATAAAACAACTATTGACTTGGAGTAGAAGTTTCACCTGATTAGTCACTAACTTCTTTATTCTCTTTTCTCTTGTCTTTTTGCTTTTGTGTGCATTAGTTTTATTATCTTTTTACTTTTGTAAAACGTTTGTGGGTATCGTTGCTGTAAGCCCTCACGAGACTACAACTCGTCCACTAGGGACACCTAGGGGTTTAAAGGCTTGTTGCATATGCTAAATGCAACCGTGATTTCTACGAAAGTGGCTTAGTTTAATTTTAACTGTTTCTTGTATTTTACTTTATTGTTTTGCTCGAGGACTAGCAAAATGGTAGGTTTGGGGGTGTGATGAGCGGAAAATATATCAATATTTACCGTCCCTTTAACTTAATATTTTGTTTAGTTTCTCGGGTTTGATGAATGTTTTGATTTGTTTTAATTTATTTTGCAGATAAAATAATATCGCATCTCAATGAAATCATTTAGGACAAAATATGGGTCAAATAAGGGCAATTATTGGACTTGATATTTTAATTTTGGAGATTGGAAACTTGAAAGGGCGTTTTTTACGAAGTGCAGTTTTGGAAATTCCAGTTTTGTGCATCTGTCGTATTTCGGGCATAACCTTTTACTCCGATATCGGATTGAGCTAATTCAAGTTCCAGATTAAAGAAGACTCAAATATCTACAGCTTTGAAAGACAAAATAATTTCGAATTATGATGATTTCATGCCCAAAATTGATGAACCATCTAGAAGTGTGTTGTGTGTAATTATTAAAGTCACTTTCAATCATTTTCAAAGCAAAAAAATAAATTAATAAATAAATAATAAAAATTATCAAATCATCACCAAACATGATAAGAGATTAGTGGAGCAAATTTATAATGAATTGGTGGAGCAATTAGTGGAGCAATTAGTTGAGCATTAATAATTGATTTGGTGGATGATTTGATGGAGGCAAAATTTTGCCTATAAATACCAAACCATTTCATGTGTAAAATTCATACTTTCTTCTAAGGAATTCCTTAAGAATACTAAGAATATGTATCTTGTTTGTTTATTTACATATTTCGGTAATTAATTTCGCTTTCGCACTTCTTTTCTTTACTTTTCAGTTTTTACTTCCGCTTACACGCACAACTTTTACTTTACTTTTCTTTCTTTATTTTCAGTTTTTACTTTTTAGTAATTTACTTTTCAGCAATTTACTTTTCAGCAATTTACTTTTCAGCAATTTAATTTTCAGTATTTACTTTCAGCATTTAATTTTCAGTATTTAATTCCAGCATTTACTTTCAGCATTTACTTTTCACTATTAATTTTCAGTATTTAATTTTCAGTATCTTACTTTATGTTTTATTTTATTTAAGTTTTTTTTACTACCCGTAAATATGTGTCGTAAGTAAGCCAGTTATCTGGGGTTGTGTGATGAAATCCAATATCCCGGTTTATTAAGTCTTGAACTTAATGCGTCTTGTTAATTGGCCACTAATAAGATTGATGTGGTAAATCTAAAATAAACTTGACAAAGGAATTTTAGGTTTCAGCCTTAGACTTAATAGCCCACGATCTTCCTTGAGGATATATAACCCTTTAATAGATTTCCTTACAGGATAGACATATACCTGTCGGGCGGGGGTAGGGTAGCCATAATTGGAACTTTAACTTAATGAATCCAGATAATTTGGTTGACATAGACATATGGTTCAATTGGGTTAAACTGGGTATTTGCGTCTGACCATCGATATAGGCTTTTGCATAATTTAGTGTTCCAGGTTAGTTAACCGATTTTTTACACAAAAATAAAATAACCACTTCATCTTTAAAATGATATTGGAAGAAATCACAACCCTAGATAGTTTTTAATATTAAATTTCTTAAAACCTACTTTCGGACAATTTTATTTACTTGTTTTTAAATTTAGAATCGTCACCATTTAAATCAATCAAACAAACTGTTAGATACTAGTAATCATTTGACCTCATAAAATTAATAGATTAGATATTAAGTCCTCGTGTGATCGATATTTTTATACTACTTGAACGATACGTGCGCTTGCGTTATACGTGTGTGTTTACGCCGGTCAGTAAACACAACCTCCTATTACACTTGCATAAGTATCCTATACCCAAATATATGATAACTATGTTGTTATGCTCTCACAACGCGCACAAGTGTAATACTAGTCTTTTACGCATTATCGATGTCCAATCTCAATAATACTCTGACTAGGGATATTTAATGATTAAACCTTCGTGGATTGATACTGTCTCATATCATCTCAATCCGGAACTAATCATATGGACCTTCTATCATTTATACATCTTGGTAATCTAATTACAAATGATAAAAGAGCAATTTCCTTTGTCACATAGTTAATTTGTACAACAACACCATGATCTGTACAAATAGTGATGTTATAGGTCATAATTGTCCAACAATCTTCCACTTGGCCTATAGCCAATCACTCAAGTGTCCTACACCCGAACTATGTACGGTTTGCTCAAACTTCTGCTGAGGAAAGGCTTTCGTCAGTGGATTTGCATGATTATCATCTGATACGATTTATTCGATCATCACATCGCCACGATGTATGATCCGAACGAATCAGATGAATAATTGAAGTATATATCTGGATCCATGATGAGACCATTAATTCTTTAGCCTGTGTTGTAGCCTAGCTCAGCTGCTAACAGAACTACTCCTAATCTGATTAGCATTATTATAGATCCAAAAGGCTTCTATTGTTGCCTCAGCTGCAACAATAATCCACTTTTGTTGTTTATTCGATAACAGTATCTTGCTTGGAAGATTTCCAGCTTACTGTTCCGTTATTCAAACATTACAGTACCGTTGTTACAACTTATAGTCGTTTCTGTCGGTTAGAAAACTTGCAACAGTGAACCCAGTCACTTCAAGTTCTCATTCTCCATAGTATAAGAAAGCATCTTTAGTTCATCTAAGATACTAAAGGATGTTCTTAACATCAATCCAGTGACTATCACTTGGATTGGCCTGATTGTGACTCAATATGCTCAAAGAATATGAGACACCAGGTTGCTTACATTTATTTCAATGTACGAGTTCTCGGAGAGTGCTAACAACTTTTAGATCTATCCCAGTAGATCTTTATTCCTAGAATAAAAGTTGTTTATCCCAAGATTCTACGGAGAATTTTCTTAAAAGCCAAGCTTTTACTGATTTTATTATGGGAATATCATTTCCAAGAAATGACATATCATCATTTATTTAGGACATTCACTGTCAGTGCGCTCCCACTAACCTCCTTATATACACAAGAATCATTTTCGTTTTGAATTAAATCATATACCATTATGATTACATCAAAATGATTGTTCCAAGAACGCTATGCTTGCTTCAATCCATCCATGGATCGAATAAACTTGCAAACCTTGTTTGCTTGTTTTGGTACGAAAAAACCGTCAGGATGTTGTAAACATCCTCCAAAAGGTTTCCATTAAGGAAAGCGGTTTTGGCATTCAGCTGCCATATTTCATAAATGAAACATGCAGCATCAGCAAGCATTATACAAATGGATTTACCATGGCAACAGTAAAAGGTTTTGTCGTAATCGACACAATATTGATAACGATACCTTTTCGCTAGAAGCCCAGCTCTGTACGTTGGTATGTTGCATTCCATGTATGTCTTCCTTGAAGACTTATATAGTACCACTAGGCACAATGCCTTTCGGTACAACAACTATTGTCCAAACATAGTTGGTATACATGGAATCCATCTCGGACTTCATGACACTTTGCCATGTTGGGGAGTCGATACCTTGTATCACTTCATCATACGTAGTCAGTTCGTATTCCTCAATAAGATTGACATCTTTATGAGGTGAGATCAAAAACCCATACCTCACAGGTTGTTTTTTTACTCTCTCCGACCTACGCGATTCTTGTGTATTCGAATATTATTGGTATAGTTTCATCCTTGATGAACTATTTGTGTTCCATTAAGGATTCGGTGTCTGGAACAGTATTACTCTGATTTTCATCGAGTTTTACTTTCCTCCTACTTACCACTGCATATAGGTATTCCTCTTAGGAAAACCGCATGGCGAGCAACAATAAAATTGTTCCCTTGTGAGTTGTATAAATACTATACTTTGGTTTCCCTAGGATAACCCACAACTTATGCACTTATCCGATTTGGGTTCTATTTGGTATCATCCAAACATATGCCTAGCATTCCCAAATCTATAGGAATGAGAAAACCCAGTTTCTTTCCTGTTCATATCTAATATGAAGTCTGTCAAACAGATTTTTATGGAACCTTATTCAAAATAAGTTTTGCACTTGTTAAATGCGTATCCGTTGAAGGAAATGGTAGCTCAGAGCGACTCATGATTAACCTTATCATGTCTAACAAAATTCGGTTTCTCTGTTCAAACACACCATCAAATTGACGTGTTCCGGGAGGAGTCCTCATTGAAAGAATACAATACTCTTTCAAGTATTTGAGAAACTTATTGCTTAAGTATTTTCATCATGGTCTAACCGTGATGGTTTTTAATACTCTTGCCGATCTGTTGTCTACTTCGTGTCGAAACTCTTTGAATTCATCAAAAGTTTCCGATTCATGTTTTAAAAGAAACACATAACCATAACGCGATGCCACATCCGTAAAGGTCACAAAATATTCATATCCATTTCTAGCCTAGCTAGACATGGGCCCACTTATGTCACTATGAACGAGGGCTAAAAGATCGGTGGCACTTACACTTTTACCAAGTAAAAGGCACTTTAGGCATTTTGCCTATAAACTAGATTCGTAGACATTATTTGAATAGTATCAAATCCGTCCTAGTATCCACTCTTCAAAAGTGTGGATATACGAGTCTTGTTTATTGTGTCCCAGACTACGATGCCACTTTTAAGTCCTAACTGATTAAATCAGTTTGAGCTATTGTTTGTCATGTTTTACGGTTTGAGATTCATTTATATTCAAAATATAAATACTGTTATTCACATCTAATGTGCTTATCTCAATATCATCTTTATAAAATAAAACATTTTAGTGTTCTAGAATATAAAGGTATACCCGCACGGGTTAAACCCTGATATAGAGATAATGTTTCTAGTAAAACATAAGTGTTACATTATCGTAACAGTTTCCTATTTAAGTACCACCCAGAAGGGTAGTTCCTAAACTTAGGTTTCTACGGTTAAAACAGCGACTGTCGTCCCGTTTCCAATCCGCAGATAAATCTCAACTGAAGTCCGTATCCTGGTTATCAGCAGATTCTGCACACCAGTACATATATATGTACCACACTTAGTATCTAAAATCCAATTTTAATACTAGTAGTGAACATATTTATGACAAACATTCTTGAAGTCAGAGCCTTGCCCGTCTTCAATTCCTTCATGTCTGCCTTGTCCATACGACAATCACGCTTCCACTGACCCCGTTTGCCACAATTTAGGCAGACATCTTGGGATATGTCCTTTGTCTTCCCAGAAGATTATAATGACTTTGCCTTTGCCCTTTTCCACACCCATAAGCCTTTGGCCTAGCCTTGGTCTTCTGGAATGTCGAAGTAAGGTGCGCCTTGCGCTTCTTGCCTTATGGCAAACTTTGACTTTGTCTCCTACAGTATAGCCATTAACTCTCCAAGAGTTTACTATTACAATTTAATACTTCTAAGATCTAAGGATAGATCTATGAAGATCCTTAAATTTCATTATCATACTATAAGGATCTAATCCTTAGTTCTGATAAGAAATTAAGGAGTCTTTTGGAAGCATAATGGATTAAGCACTATTTATCATCAAATGAATATTCCAAATATCATGTTCTACTATTTTCTTACTCCGGGCTTAGGCCTAAGATGTTATTTATCAAATAAAGTAACTTCTTAGTTTTCAGGACTATCCTGAGTTTTATTCCCAATTTGAAAAATTAAGTCGTTTAAATACATTTTCACCCAGGATTATGTTTTAAACACTAATCTTTCATTTATCTTGATTCCAATAGTCCAACTATCGAATCAACGATTTTAGGTACTATTAATATAATGATTACTATAGTCTAACTATATAATCAACTATAATTTAAATTAGTTAAATTCAATTATATTGATTACTATAATCCAATTATAAAATCACTTTAATGAAATAGTTAATTCAAATATATTGATTACTATAATCCAATTATATATCAACTATAAATGAATAGTTTGAATACAGTCCAACTGTTTAATTAAAACAACGATTAAATATTAGTCCAACTAATATATTAATTTATCTGACGAAAAATTGAAATGCGTGTATGGCAAGTAACTAAACGAATATTGCAAATTTAATACTTGCCTCCCACTATTTTCGGCGAGCTCTAACCCTCTGTGGAGTACTCGGGGAACCTTGTTTCCTAGTGGGTTAGGATCCCGTTAAATAACACACAATTTGACTTTGGCCAACAAATTGTATGATAATTAACTAGGTAGATCTCTAAGATCAATTGGATCCCATCCAATTCCTAGATCTAGTAGGTGGACATCCAAGTCCGAAACATATATCCTATATATGCCAATATATCCAATATATTGCCTAACCTTTTTCCTCTCTGAATCAACTAAGCCTTGGCTTTGGCACAGAAACTTAGTGATCCCAGTTAAGCGGAACCCATTGACCATGGAAAGCTTCGTATCAATGTCGATGGACAAGAAGTGATCTTGCCTTTGGCCAACAAATCACAACTTGGACAAGACACCGATATGGAACAAAGCCTTCATGATTCAAACACATCCGCGACGGACAAATGTCTTGACTTTGGCCAACAAACCAGTGCCAGTCTTGGATCTTGAGTAAGAATCACTCAATGGAAGGAAAAACGCTTAAAATTTGTTGAGGGTTTTTTCGCGTAATTGGCAACCAATTAATTATCTTTGTTATGTCTCATCATCATACACCCTTAAACATGCATTCTAAATACATAATAAGCCGCATATAAATAAATATAATAATGATATGCGGATGGATACTTAACACATTGTTCCTAGAACAAATCTCTCCATTTCCTCTCTCCTGCTAGCACAAGTATTACTTCTACACGATTACATAACACTTCTAAAGAAACCTCATTTACATTGAGGGGAATAGGTGAGAAGAGAAATACACATAGTCAAAGGTAATAGGCTGGACACGCAGGTCCAATTTAATAAATTCTAAATTTATTACAATAATTTCCAAAATTGCCCTCACCCATCTATATCCATATCCATCCGATATACATTATTCATACATCGCATCCATGTATTCACACAAGCATGTTATCAATCAATCTAATCCAATTAATTAATTAATCTGAATTATGACCATCCAATGTTCAAACAACGATTCGATTTTGCGCGAGTCTGACTCGTTTTACGAATAAGTACTCAGAGTACGAATTCTTGAATATATCAAACTACAACATTAAATCCAATTTAATTTGTATTTAATACTAATTCATCTATTTAATTCCAAATTAAATATTACACTTTTTAATGTACCTTTACGACTTAGATTCTAAATCTAATCATTACGGGTCTCAAAGACCGATTAACATCCAATGTCAATTTAATTTAAAGTCCAATGGGCTTTTAATTAATTTCTTAAGGCATGGACTTTTGGTCAATATAGGTCAAACCCAAATACCAAAGCCCATTTAAGGAATCACCCTTATTTGCCAAGAAACCAATTTAGGCCCATTAGGCCCAATTAAAATTAAAGGTCCATTAAGTCATAATTGGACTTTATGGATATGGTTTTGGGCCTAATTAGATCCAACCAATTAGCCTAAACCAAACTTGGCCCAACCAAGCCCATTAAGCCCAATTACAACTTTAAAAGCCCAATTCCAAATTTGGCCCAATTAATTAAATTACAAAAATTCCAAATTTCATAATTAAATTAATCAAAGTGTATGCCATAATTAATTACTCAATTAATATTTCCAAAACATCAATTTACACAAATTAATATGCTCTTCTTCATCATCAACTTATGTCCAACACAATTGAATCAAAAATCACATCATTTTACATGCTATCAAGTCTCGGCATTTTAGGGTTTTTCATGTCCGATTCGGTTTCAATCCAATTAAATCCACAATCAACATTTCCCAAATGATTTCAACTCATCCAATGATCTAAATCAAAAAATACCATGACTTAGGGCAAACTCCAAGTATTCGGCCAAGCCTTATTTTTGGGGAAAATATGATCCAATCAATATTTCATGAAATTGATCATAAACAACTTCAATACATCATCATTCAAGCATACTCAATCAATCAATTTTATCAAATCATGCTCAAATTGATTTTACCTAAATTTTACCCTAAATTCATTTCATGCTCAAAATGGCTCAAGATACCATTGTTGGGTTTGTAGTTAGTCCCAAGATCAATTTCAAGCATAAAACATGTGTGAAATACAACAATGAAGCTTGGCGGAATCATACTAACATTGATCGGATTGCGATGCGAGGAACAAAAACTTGTCTCCCCTCCATGGTGCTCTCGACAGTGAGCTGTTTTTGAGCTCCTCCAAATTCGGTCACCACCTCCAAGTGTGCTCCAAGCTCCAAGCTTTGCAAATGGTGATTCCATGCCCACGCGTGGGTTTCCCTATCACCTTCGCAAGACTCCTAAAGCGTGCTAGCACCTCGGAAATTTTGCCGTAAAATTCCCTAAGCTTTTTCTTCATTCTCGGCATTAGCCAAAATTTTGGAGAAGAAATGGTCCTTCGCCGAGAGAGTGAGAGGAGAGAAGAGAGAAAATGTGTTAAGTGTTTTGTGTATAAGATTTCCAAAAGCTAATACGCAATTTTTGCTTTCAAAAAGTCAAGGCATTTAAGCCTACAACCACCTCCATCACTATTCACATCAAAAGTGACATGTTGTCAATCACTCAAAGTGAATAATGATTTGACGCTTGATGTGACTTGTGGGCCGCACTTGAATTCGAAATGTGAGTGCACCCGCAAACACACCCGGGCTCGGGTTCGCTAATTCCGAATTAACAAATTTTCAGTTGCGACGTAATTAAATCAAATTGAATTAAATAATTTTGCCTAGCAAAATTACTATTCATATCGCTAACGAATTAATTATAAATTAACTCGTTCGCCCGAATTAAAATCTAATTTTAATTCCGCGTCGAAATCCAATTTCGTATAATATATCGAATATATTATTTTATCGATTAATTCCAAATTAATCGTTCTCTCTTTTTTAATAATTTTTTATCCCAGATAAAATATCTCCGTAATTAATCTCAGATTAATTTTCTCTTTCATCTAATTAATCCCAGTTTAATAAAGTGCGAGTCATACCTCATCGGTGAATCTTCGGGAAGCGACCTATGAGATCCTTGGATATGTTGGCAGTAAATCCGGTCGTCGGAGTATCCGAACACGTACGTACCTATTACTACGTTTTTACCGATTTACAAGACATGATTGGCTTCTAGCAAAGCACCGTGGCTACCCAATTCTCCACAAATATTCTTACTGGAATATGTGATCTATATCAGGCATAGTATACGTAGTATTACGTATTTCGATCCAAGACATCGTTAGCGGTGCAAGTCTCAGGTTAAGACCAAATAAACCTACCCTGATTCGGACTTCCATAGACACATAGTCATACTACCAATGGAATTCCGAGGGGAGAGAAGTTGTTTCCGTACCATCGGTAAACACAACCTCCTATTACACTTGCATGAGTATCCTATACCCAAATATATGAGAACTATGCCGTTATGCTCCCACAACGCGCACAAGTGTAATACTAGTCTTTTACGCATTATCGATGTCCAATCTCGATAATACTCTGACTAGGGATATTTAATGATTAAACCTTCGTGGATTGATACTGTCTCATATCATCTAAATCCGAAACTAATCATATGGACCTTCTATCATTTATACATCTTGGTAATCTAATTACAAATGATAAAAGAGCAATTTCCTTTGTCACACAGTTAATTTGTACAAAAACTCCATGATCTGTACAAATACTGATGCTATTGGTCATAATTGTCCAACAATAATATTGTCTCATATCTTATTAATCTGATTTAATCATATGGACTTTTATCATTATATATATATCCAAGTAATCCAATTACAATAATGATAAAATAGCAATTTCCTTTTGTCACATAGTTAATTTGTACAAAAAACATAATGTTCTTTTACAAATAGTGATGTTATGGGTCATAATTGGCCAACATAAACCTAGGAGTCACATTTTATGTTATTGACTTAGATGTCTACTTAATGAGGTTATGAAGGCCAATACCTTCATTATTATAATACTGAAGTAAATGTCATGGGATCCACTTCCTATTATGAAATTAAATATCGAATTTCTATTTTTCGTTGAGAGAGGTTATGACATTACGTAAAGTAGTGGGAAGGCACAAATAGATTTAAAATATGTAATCTTATTAGTGTTTTATATTGATATGAAAATGTTCAGCTAATGTTTGTTATTGCTTTCCAGATATGGCATCCGCAAATCCATTAGCTAGGCTTTTGGATACCAACAAGTTAAAGGAGTTGAGAACTACTTTGAGTGGGAAATGAACATCCACCTTGTCTTGAAGTCAGTGTTGGTTTCTATTAAGGTCCCAAGATCATAAAAAAGCATGAAATATGTGCGAATACAAATCAACGAAGTTGCGGAATACTCACATCGATCGGTTGAGCGACGCGGGAGGCAAAAAAAACTTTTCTTCTCCTCTTCACTACATTCGGCAGTGGCAGTGAGCAGCTCACTGGTTTTGGCTCGGTTTTTGTCCTTCGTCAAGCTCCAAGCTTCGTCGAACGATTCTCGGCTCATGGGTGGATTTCCCTATCACATTCGCATGTCTCTCAGAGTGCTAGCTCTTGTGATTTTTGCCATAAAAATCACGACTCATGCTTCCCTTCTTCTCGGCAAAACCAGAAGAAACAACCCATTGTTGGGCGTGAGATGAGGGAGAAGAAATGGCTCCAAATTCGTGAGCCTTGGAGAGAGAATGAGAGTTTTGTGTTTTCTTATTTCAATTTCCAAAATCAAAAATTAACTTATACTAAAAATTTGTGTAAAAGCTTTCAAAAAGTCAACACACAAATTTTGGCTCCAAAAGCATTAAATGTTTTCCATCAACTCACATCAATCAATCAATCAATTGTCACATCACTCAAAGTGACATGATTTGACGCTTGATGTGACGCTAGATGCGACTAGCGATTTGACGCTTGATTTGACTTACGTGCCGCACTCAAATTCGAAATACGAATGCGCTGGCAAATAATCCCGGGCTCGGGTTCGCTAATTGTAAATTAACGAATTTTTCGTTGCGTCGTAATTAAATGATTATGCCTAGCGAAGTCACTATTCATGTCGCTAACGAATTAATTCTAAATTAATTCGTTCGCCCAAATTAAAATCTAATTTTAATTCCTCGTCGAAATCCAATTTCATTTAATATATCGAATATATTAATTTATCGATTAATTCCAAATTAATCGTTCTCTCCCTTTAAATGATATTTTATCCCAGATAAAATATCTCCGCAATGAATCCCAGATTAATTTTCTCTCTCATCTAATTAATCCCAGATTAATTTAGAGTGCGAGTCATACGTCATCGGTGAATCTTTGGGAAGCGACCCATGAGATCCCCGGATATGTTGGCAGTAAATTCGGTTGTCGGACTATCCGAACACGTAAGTACCAAGTACTACGTTTTACCGATTTACAAGACAAGGTTGGCTTCTTGCAAAGCGCCATGCCTACCCAATTCTCCGGAAATATCCTTACAGGAATAAGGATCTATATCAAGCGTAGTATACATAGTATTGCGTATATCGATTCAGTATCGGATGATCACATGCAAGGCCTGGGGCTGGTACAGTGTCTGCCCCGTGCGAAGCACATGTCGGATGTCTGGTAACTAGTCTCTATAATCGGATAAACATGACCTTGTCATTTTATCCCGATGACTGCAGTACTTAAGAGTACTAGTACCGTATCATACGTGACCATCATCTCCATATGACTGGAGTGACACTTCCGTCTTGACATCATACCCAACACACTACGATTCTTAATATACCCAGCATAGGCGTACACAGAACCTGTTAAAGCCCTGGACGACCGCAACCAAAGTATATTGATTGTCGTAAGTATTAGCGGTGCAAGTCTCAGGTTAAGACCAAATACACCTACCCTGATTTTGGACTTCCATAGACATATAGTCATACTACCAATGGAATTCCGAGGGGGTCTATCCAGTGCGAAGCTGTTTCCCGTACCATCGGTAAAACACAACCTCCTATTACACTTGCATGAGTATCCTATACCCAAATATATGAGAACAATGTCGTTGTGCCCTCACAACGCGCACAAGCGTAATACTAGTCTTTTACGTATTTATCGATGTCCAATCTCGATAATACTCTGACTAGGGATATTCAATGATTTATCCTTATTGGACGGATACTGTCTCATATCATTCTCAGTCCAGGAACAAATCATAGGGACCTCCTATCATTTATATATCTAGGTGATCTAATCACAAATGATAAGAGTGCAATATCCTTTGTCACATAGTTAATTTGTACAACAACACCATGATATGTACAAATACTGACGCTATGGGTCATAATTGTCCAACAATCTCCCACTTGGCCTATAGCCAGTCACTCGAGTGTCTTACACCCGAACTATGTACGGTTGGCTCAAATTGCTGAGAAGGTCTTTCGTCAGCGGATTTGCGTGATTATCATCTAATGCGATTTATTCGATCATCACATCGCCACGATGTATGATCCGAACGAATCAGATGAATATCGAAGTATGTATCTAGATCGTTGATGAGACTATTAATTCTTTAGCCTGTGATGACGCCTAGCTCAGCTGCTAACAGAACTATATCTAATCTATTTAGATTTATTATCGACCCAGAAGGCTTCTATCACCGCCTCAGCTGCAGCAATAACCTGCATTTGTTGTTTATACGGTAACAGTATCTTGCTTGGAAGATTTCCAGCTCACTGTTCCGTTATTCAAACTTTGTATAGTACCGTTTGCGACTTATAGTCGTTTTATCGATTTTAGGAAACTTGCTACAGTGATCCCAATCACTTCAAGTTCTCCTTCTCCATAGACTAAGACAGCATCCTTAGTTCTCTAAGATACTAACGGATGTTCTTAACATCAATCCAGTGACTATCACTTGGAATGGCCTGTTTGTGAATCCATATGCTCAAAGCGTATGAGACACCAGGTCGCGTACATTTTTCAATGTACGATTTCTCGGAGAGTTTTATCGAAAGCCAAGCTTTCACCGATTGTTATTATAGGAATATCATTTCCAAGAAATGACATATATTATCATTATTGTATAGGGTAGCCACTGTCAGTGTGCTCCCACTAACCCTCTTATATACACAAGAATCATTTCGTTTTGAATTAAATCATAAACTATTATGATTACATCAAAACGGTAATTCCAAGAACCTATACTTGCTACAATCCAATCATGGATCGAACAACCTGCAAACCCTGTTTGCTTGTTATGGTACGACAAAACCGATAGGATGTTATAAACATCCTTCTAAAGGTTTCCTTTTCAGGAAAGCGATTTTCCCGTTAAGCTGACATATTTTTTAAATGAAACATTCAGCATTAGCAAGCATTATCCAAATTGGATTTACCATGGCAATAGGTAAAAGGTTTCTTCGTAATCAACACAATGTTGATAACGATACCTTTCCGCTAAAAGCCTAGCTTTATTCGTTGGTATGTTGCCATCCACTTACGTCTTCCCTGAAGACTTATATAGTACCAATAGGCACAATGCCTTGCAGTACATCAACTAGTATCCAAACTAAATTGATATACATGGAATCCATTTCAGACTCATGGCACTTTGCCATAATAGGGAGTCGATACCTTGTATCACTTCCTCATACGTAGTCAGTTGGTATTCCTCAATAAGATAGACATCTTTATGAGGTGAGATCAGAAACTCATACCCCAGGTTGTTTTCTGACTCTCTCCGACCTACGCGGTTCTTGTGTATACAAAGATTATTGGTAATAGTTTCATCCTTGATGAACTATTTATGTTCCATTAGGAATCGATACCTGGAATAGTATTTCTCCAATTTTCATCGTGTTTTACTATCCTCCCACTTACCACTGCATATAGGTATTCCTTTTAGGAAAACCGCATGATGAGAAACAATTACATTGTTCTCTTGTGAGTTGTATAAGTAAAATACTTTGGTATCCCTAGGATAACCTACAATTGGCACTTATCCAATTTGGGTTTTAGTTTGGTATCATCCAAACATATGCCTAGCATACCCAAATTATCAAGAATGAGAAACCCGGTTTCTTTCCTGTTCATATATAATATGATATCTGTCAAATAGAATTTTATGGAACCTTATTCTAAATAAGTTTTGCACTGTTAATGCTTATCCGTTGAAGGAAATGGTAGCTCAGAGCGACTCATGATTAACCTTATCATGTCCAACAAAATTCGGTTACTCGATTCGGACACACCGTCAAACTGACGTGTTCCGAGAGGAGTCCTCATTTGAAAGAATACTATACTCTTTCAAGTATATGAGAAACTTATTGCTTAAGTATTTTCCGTTACGGTCTTACCATGACGGTTTAATACTTTAGCCGATCTGTTTGTCTATTTTCGTGTCGAAACTCTAAAAGTTTCCGATTTGTGTTCTTCAAAAGAAACACATAACCATAACGCGATGCCATATCCGTAAAGGTCACGAAATATTCATATCCAATCTAGCCTAGCTAGACATGGGCCCACTTGCTTCACTATGAACTAGGGCTAACAGATCAGTGGTATTTACACTTTTACCAAGTAAATAGTGTTTTAGGCACTTTTCCCAATAAACTAGATTCGTATACTTTATTTGATTGGAATCAAATGTGTCCTGGTACCCACTCTCCGAAAGAGTGGATATACGATTCTTGTTTAATAGTGTCCCAGACAACAATGCCACAATATGATTCTCTTGATCAAATCAGTTCGAGCTATTTGTTTGTCATTATATATGTTTGAGATATTATTTATATTCAAAATATAAATACTGTTATTCACATCTAATGTGTTTATCTCAATATCATCCTTATATAATAAAACACTTTAGTGTTCTAGAATATAAAGGTTCACCCGCAACGGGTCAAACACTAATATAGAGATAATGTATCTAGTCAAACTAGTTACATTATAACAGTTTCCAAATTTAGGTACTCACCCGAGGGTAGTTCCTAAACTTAGGTATCTACACTTAAAACAGCGAATTTCGTCCCGTTTCCAATTCGCAGATTTATCTCAATTGAAGTCAGTATCCTGTTCAAAACAGATTCTGAGCATCAACATATAAATTTATGTACCACACTAAGTATTTAAAATCCAATTTAATACTAGTAGTGAACATAATTATGACAAATATATTTGAAGTCGGAGCCTTACTCGTCTTCAATTCCTTCATGTTGTTGGAGTTTCTACGGCCCCAATGATCGATTACAAAGCAAGAAACACATGTGAATACATACGAGGGAGTTACGGAATACTCACATCGATCGGTTGAGCGACGAGGGAGGCAACAAAACTGATTTTCTGCCCACTGGACTGCTCGGCAGTGAGCTATTGTCCATGCTCCATTTTCTTCTTAACTCTCGGCAGTGGACTGCCAAAAACAGAAGAAAAAGGCCCTTAATGTGCGTGAGAGATGGAGAAGAAATGGAGGAGAGAGAGAGATAAATGAGTAATTCATTTTTGGTAATTGATTTCCAAAATCATATACCAAATTTTTGGCTTTAAAAAGTCAAACCAATTAAAGCTTTCAACCACCACCATCAATCAATCAATCAATCACATCAATCAATCAAATTATCACATCACTCAAAGTGGCATGATTTGACGCTTGATGTGACTAGCGATTTGACGCTTGATTTGACTTACGTGCCGCACTCGAATTCGAAATGCGAATGCGCTCGCAAACAATCTCAGGCTCGGGTTCGCTAATTCCAAATTAATGAATTTTCTGTTGCGACGTAATTAAATAATTATGCCTAGCGAAATCACTATTCACGTCGCTAACGAATTAATTCTAAATTAACTCGTTCGCCCGAATTAAAATCCGATTTTAATTCCGGGTCGAAATCCAATTTCGTATAATATATCAAATATATTAATGAATCGATTAATTCCAAATTCATCACTTTCTCTTTTAAATGATATTTTATCATAGATAAAATATCTCCGCAATTAATCCCAGATTAATTTTCTCTCTCGTCTAATTAATCCCAGATTAATTAAAAGTGTGAGTCATACGTCATCGGTGAATCTTCGGGAAGCGACCCATGAGATCCCCGGATATGTTGGCAGTAAATACGGTCGTCGGACTATCCGAACACGTAAGTACCAAGTACTACGTTTTACCGATTTACAAGACAAGGTTGGCTTCTAGCAAAGCGTCATGCCTACCCAATTCTCCAGAAATATCCTTACAGGAATAAGGATCTATATCAAGCGTAGTATACATAGTATTGCGTATATCGATTCAGTATCGGATGATCACATGCAAGGCCTGGGGCTGGTACAGTGTCTGCCCCGTACAAAACATATATCGGATTACGAGCAACTAGTTTCTTTAATATCGGATAATCATGACCAAGTCATATTATCCCGACGGTTGCAACCTTTTAGAGAAACATTTTGTATCCCTACGCGATCATCATCTCCATATGACTAGAGTGACACTTTCGTCTTGACATCACACCCAACACACTACGATTCTCGATATACCCAGAAGAGGCATACACAGAAACCGGTTAAAGCCCTGGACGACCAAAACCAAAGTATATTGATTGTCGTAAGTATTAGCGGTGCAAGTCTCAGGTTAAGACCAAATACTCCTACCCTGATTTCGGACTTCCATAGACATATAGTCATACTACCAATGGAATTCCGATGGGGTCTTATCCAGAGCGAAGTAGTTTCCCGTACCATCGGTAAAACACAACCTCCTATTACACTTGCATGAGTATCCTATACCCAAATATATGAGAACTATGCCGTTGTGCCCTCACAACACGCACAAGTGTAATACTAGTCTTTTACGTATTTATCGATGTCCGATCTCGATAATACTCTGACTAGGGATATTTAATGATTTATCCTTCGTGGACTGATACTGTCTCATATCATTCTCAATCCAGGAACAAATCATAAGGACCTCCTATCATTTATATATCTAGGTGATCTAATCACAAATGATAAGAGTGCAATCTCCTTTGTCACATAGTTAATTTGTACAACAACACCATGATATGTACAAATAGTGACGCTATGGGTCATAATTGTCCAACAGTCAGAAATATTGAGCTATGTAACCCTCAATCGATTACCTGTTGACATCAATCCTAACTCTACGTCCGATGAGCTTGACTTTTGACAAATGGAAGGACAAAAACCTGAAGGTGAAGTCCTAAATTATAGGATCGATGATCTCTTATTTGCTGCGATAGTACATAGATGTACCAGATGCTTGCACGCTTATGCGTCCTCAAGAAGTTATTTACAATGAATCGGAAGATTGAAATTTATCAGAGGTCTAAGTAGTTTTTCCATGCCTCGCTCAAGAATGGAGGAGCTGTTAATGTTATATTTAGAATATGATCGAGCATATCCGATATTTGGAAGGACATGGCATTACCATACATGAGCTGCTCAGCCAAAATCTGATTCTCTCTTCTCTTCCCGGTACTTATAGTGGCTTTGTGTTGAATTTTCACATGCATTCGATGAAAGCCACATATGAGGACCTTTATTACATGTTACACATGGCGGAACAAGACTTGACGAAAGGCAACTTGAGTTTGTATCTCCATGGTGGAGCGAGTGCTTACTCGACTTCTGAGAAGTCAAAGAATGTACAAAAAGGCCAGAAGAAGATTGTAAAGAAAAACTCCAAGAAGCCAAAGAAATATAAATCTGCAAACCGAAGGTGGCTTGTGACGATTGTCTACATTGTAAGAAGTCAGAGCATTGGAACGAGATATCCCAGAACTCAAAAGACACTCATAACCCTCATGTATGCTTTCTATTTTTCCTATTATTAATATCTTTTTGGCCTTAGATGCATATAATGGTTGGTGTTGGGGTTTTATCAGGGCGGCGCAGCGGAAGAAACACGGTTCGAGCGAAATCGTAGTTTAAAATTTTTAAACTTACGAATAAATTATTCAATATCCAAATAATTCATTCATATTTCACCTAAACGTATTTATTCGATATCATATAACAACATAAATAATATAGAAACATCGCGAAACTTTTGCAAAACGTTTTTCCGTAAAATAGCATAAAACGCGTTTCCGGCCGAACTGACCGACCAATGCACAAGGGGACTACCCAGGTCAGCTCCAAAAATATTTGGATAGTTCTTGGGCTGCCCGAACAGTGACCAGTTCACTGCTTGGGTAGCTGTTACCCGGTAATGCTGTTTTTCATTATTTTCGCGTATTTTCACTCCGAAATAATTTTCGATAAATATTTTTCTTGGACAATTAAAATACAATTATTTATTTTAATTACCAAATACTAAAAACTGAAATTTTACCCAAGAAATCATATTTCTTGAAAATTACCGTTTGACCTCTAAACTTTGCATTTTGTTCATTTTAGTCCTCAAATTGTCAAATATAATTTTGGATGGTTCCAAATCAGTTCTAAAATAATTTTCAACATGTCCAACACATCAAAATATAAATTGCAACAAGATCCCCACTAAAAGATAAAATTACCGAGAACCCCTTAAGGTTTTCCATTTTATAATTTAGTCCAATCTTGTTCAAAACAAGTCAAGATCAAATCCAATCAATCCAAATTTGATATGCATCATATACACACCATAATATATCATATATATGAAAAGCCCCAAAATTGAAATAGGTTAAGAACCCTAATTTCTCAAATTACTTCAATTGATCAATTTCCACTAAATTGAATAAATTCAATAATTTAATACACCAAACAAGTCTCACCACTTGAAATAACTCAAGAATAATTATAGGTCATAAATGAGTGGCCTTAAACTCTAGAATGGCAACTTGATTACTAATTAATCAAAAAAATGCTTAATAACTAATTATAAGCATACTTTTTTAATAAACATGCAAACATATTTCCAACAAGTCTCAAACCAATTTAATTACATACTTAAAGAGTAGAGAAAATTCTAAGCAACACATGTTGAAGCTTAGAAACATGGAAATATTTTTCTAGTTGAAGAAAGTTGGAAAATAGTTACAAAATTAAATTTTCCATAAGCTTTTTCCTTGGTTCTTTAAGCTTTTTCTCTCAAACTTTACTTGTAATTTTATTTGGTAACTTGTGTTCATTTAAGAAAATGAAACAAAAAAAATCTTATATATTTTCCTTAAATGGGCGTGAATGAGTAGGAAACAAATACAAGATTTTAATTTCAATTTCATTTCAATTTTAATTACTAAGTTACTTGTTCCATTTGGTAACTATTATCAAAAAGTAAATCAACAAGTGAACCAACCAAAACATGAAATTTCCTAACCTTAATCATGTAAAAGATATTTATAAAACAATACTTTAATCATTTAACATTTAAATAATTAAAAAATTAAATACAAATATCTTAAATATATGTATTATATTTACATTATTTATCTCAAATACATATATTAATGATATATGTCAAATAACAAAATTTGAAAATTAATTAATGTGTATTTAATAATATCAAATATTAAATACAAATACACATTAATTAGGAAATGACCATTAGGTCTCTGTGCTTGTATTTTTCGTTTAACGGTTAAACGATTTATAAATAATCTCTATTACTAATAAATATTGCCCTAGTGCTCTACGAGTATATTTCATTAGTGAGACTCTATAGATTCAGGCATATCCGTCACGAAATCCAATTTCGTGTCCATAATTCACCCACCCGTAAATTATGACGATCACAGATAAACTCGCTGAATCATACAGGTCGAGCTCATTGCATACGTATAATCCCTCTATCACAGATATCCGGATTATTCCAAAGATATAGATATAAACGTCAAATCTCTATAGGTATAATCATGTCGACATATCTATTAACAATCTTCTAAATAACACTCGGAACTTACTTTCGAAGTATACCACGGTTATGGATTTAACAGATTGCTAATCATATAATGGACACTTATGCCATGTACACAGGACTGACGGATCCTATCTTGATACACACAGGATATCATGAGTATGAGTCCACACCCAACGAACAGGCGGAGGTCTGATCTTAATAGATCGGTGACGTGACTGCCATCTAAGTGTGGAGGATAACTCATATATCCACAGTGGTATTTCAAGTCAAAGAATCACTATGCTACTCAACCCGAGAAGATTCCTATTGACGTTGGTATACCATCTATTAGGTAATATTCGGTGAGTCATTCAGTGTTTATCAAATAAACACATACACGTCTATACGAGTCTCCCGAGACTCATGGTTCATTGGGATAAACCATCGGACCAAGTCACGATATACGACATGTACTGGTCTCAGCGGATTTTTACTAACCGACCTGTGCTAGTAAATCTTGACCAGGAACTTTATTTGATAATATATATCTAGTAGTGACACTTCCCAATGTCAATTACAAACTACGTTGTAATTGTGCATTATATTATATATCATCGGGTCTTTGTCTAATATATATATCACTAAACATGATTTAGTTTCAATATAATGAATTAGATCGAATATATATAATAAAAGAAAAGAGGTGCAACCATAAATAAGCAATATTATGGAAAAATGTATTGCTCGTATTCATGAATCGGACATAAATACGATCCGGATTGGCGCTCCGAGCACCAACACTAAAAGTTGGGTGTTAGAAACCAAAAGTCCTATTCATATTTTCAATTCATTGTAGGAAATGAGGGTGAAAAGAAGGCTTGAACATGGGATGATCCAACTTAGAGTTGACAATGGCGATGTAACATCCCTCTCCAGAGATGCTACTGGCAGGGAATAGACTTACCTATCCCCTTGAGCCTCTAACTTTCAGACTGTGATCATTACCACTAATCCATCTCAATATAAGCTCATATACAAGGGCCATTGCCCAAATCAACAACATGGAATACATTTTAATACTCATGACTGTATACTCATTATTATTTCTCTTTACAAATCTGTTCATGAATACTTTTAATACATTACAAAGACTTATACATTACTAATGACTGACATGTAACTTTACTTTGACACTGACTATGTTGAACCTCTGTACTCGACCTGGAGAACCCAGACACCCTAGTGACTGCCAATAGTATCCATCATCTCGAGCTCGTCCTTCGGGTAATCCTACAAAATAAAAAACAATGGGAGTGGGGGGGTTAGATCTTTTGAACGACCTAATGAGTGGACATTTAAAAACGAAAACTAAAATATTTTTATGAAAAGTTATTGTTCTCAAACCGGAACCATCTCAAGAAAACTATCTTTTCTGAAAATCATTTCTTATCTGAAAACAAATCTTTTCTGGAAATTTTTTTCTGTCTGTAAAACGCTAAGGTTTTCTGTAAAACTGAATTCTTCTTGAAAATCTTTCATAAAATTGTTCTTTCTGAAAATCTTTCATAAAACTGTCTTTTCTGAAAATTATATCTATTTGAAATATGTAGAAAACCTGACTCATTGGGGCGTTACGTATCGCCGTCCCCCCATATCCTTATCTAGGGGTCTTGGGGCATTACATATCGTAGTCCCCTAAGCCGCTAAAGCCAGGAGTGCTGATCCATGCTATCAATCTGACCCTGAATCTAAGGCCTAAGGGCGTTACATATCACCGTCCCCCTAGCCTTGAAATCTAGGATCTAATAGAATTACGTATCGCCATCCCCTAGTCATGCTCTACATGTGCATATGTTATATCCGTCAATTCCATAAGTAACATATGAGGTGGGTTTTTCCCCCATACCTCCAAAACTCACAAAAATCATGCTTTTAAAATCCAAGTTTTCTGAAACATACACATTCATAAAATAACTGAAATCAATTTGGCTAACGCACTAATGTGCTTAAAAGTAAGTCTTGAATAAAAAACAAATAAGTAATATCAACTTGAAAAGAAAGGTCCACTCACTGATTTGGAATATGGATGACACATTTTCCCTTCGTCGAAGAAGATTATGGTTCTTGTCGATGATCTATAATCAATAAACTTGATTAGAATATAAGTCATAGAATATGTTTCAGAACTAGACTAAGTTTCTCAATTCAACTAGCTATGATCACTTCATGGCGTATTATGCTTTTGACATAACATAATGCGTTTATATGTGTCGATATGAAACCCCTAAGGTGGCCTCAAAAATCCTAAGATGAAATTGGAATGGCTAAATCTGATTTTGAGAAAAGATCACGTGTCGCGATGTCAGACGTTGCATGTCGCGACTTCTACTGGGTCAGACATAAGACAGAGAGCCTCTGCTTGTTGCGTGTCACGATGTCAGGTGCTCTGCATCATGACTCTCACATGTTCAGACCCGAGGCAGAGAGCCTCTGCTTATTACGTGTAGCGATGCTAGGTGCTCCGCGTCACGATTCCCACTTGTTCAGAGTCGAGGCAGAGAGACTCTGCTGGTTACGGGTCGCGACGCTAGCCCGATTTCAGGGCCAACATAAACTCTTCAATGATAATGCCCAAGTAATCCCCACCATCATACTAACACCTTCATAAAAACACTTTTCTAAACTTAACATCGATACATGCTTTACAAATATTCCACTATTAAGGCAACCCACTAATCTCATAAATCTTAATTAAACCCAATATCTAGAATTCCAAAATTTTGGGTATTTCTTAATAGAATCAATTTCCTAGTTCATTATCCACCTTAATGCAATCATTAGTATGCCATCCACACTAACATAACATCACTTCATCAAAACTTTACAATCCAAGTTTTTAGATCAAGATTTCTTACCTTGAATCACACTTCTTCTTCTCCATTAGAGTCCACAAGCCTTCCTTTCTCCTTTCTAAACTTGGTTGTGTTGGATTCTCTTCATTCTTCTTCAAAATTTCTTGTGAAGTGGCAATTATCTCTCTCCCCCACTCCCTAATTTTCGGCCATCACCAAGGGATTTGGAGTTAGATGGGTTTTTTATTTCTTTCTTGATTGTCTTAGCTCTCTCTAGAGAAGTTTAGGGACTTGAGAGATATTTATACTTATTGGGCCTAAATTGAGAAGGGTAATGGGCTTTTGGGTTAAAATGGTAATTCCATTTTACTCTTCATTTTCGTCAATATGCATATGATCTGAGGAAATGACCAAACTCGATCTAGTTCTATCCAAAATATGGAAAAATATTCAACATAAAACTTGTAGCTCTTCATATTATCTTTCCGGCAATATAAAATTCATAAACATAAGAGATCGTATGAAAAAGTTGTGGCCCAAATTCCAAGGGTTGTCCGGAATAGAGTGTAAAGTAAATTTTGTATTGGGACTGCAAGAAATTTGTCTAATGTCCAAAAAGTAATTTCACGCGCATATAAATGCTTGAACATGATTTATACTATGTATTATGCCACATATAGCATAGTAGTCATCGGAATTATCGGGGTGTTATATTTTCTCCCCTCCTTAAATAGGATTCGTCCTTGAATCCCCATTAGGATTGAGGTTCTGGAATTTGTCTAGGCTTGGAGTTCTTTGACACTGAACATCCTACCACAAGTCACAGGATTCAAACGCTAATTTCTAAGCCACCAACTTTCAACAGACTGTATCCTCATAGCCAACTCTGCTTCATCAACTATCTCATACTACTTCTCAACGATCTTTCATACTTAATAACTAAGATTTCTGCCAAGCTGATCGTTTACCATTTGGCTAGCAAACATACATACTCTTCGTCTTACCTTAACATCTGCTTTACGTATAGAACCTCTTGCCATGCTGGCACATATTGCACCAAATTCTGTGAGCTTTAGTGAATAATCCTTTGAATTACTGACTGAAAGGTAATTCTTCATTCTCATTCCATGAAACTTCTGTTGAGTACTCTACACTACCGTCAGGCTACAATTATATCCATGCATCAAAGAAACCCCATCTCTAGACCTCTAGTTTATGCTCAATATTCTTCAACTCGATTCTCTACATGAGCTATCAGTTTTTAAATTGATACTATATTTATGGCCTACCGTCTCACACACCTTAGTTCCACTCTTGTTTGATACCTCTTATATTTCTGGCCTTTGCAACTTTAATTCTTAAATATCACTTGGGAATTCTGTTACCCTTCACGGTTAACGTATCACTGTTTTACTTTCTTCTTAGCTGGTACTTTCGAGTCCCTGGAAATACTAGTGTTTTCTATGGTTATGCTTTTTCATATCCCGCCTCCATTCTGGGTGTAAATGCATAAAAGAATAATCTTACTAGGTATTTCCTTAGCGCCACATACTCAATCTTATTCTAGAATTCCTTCTCATAACTTAACTTTTTAACTCTATATTTTTCCCTTGCTAAGCATCAACTACTTATCGGCTCCGTCCTTTAAGTTCTCATATCTCTGTCTATTTGTGGGCTTATGACCTCATAGTTTAAGGTCAAATTCTTCATGTACTTCTAGCTTACTATTGTTGTTTACCGACATTTCTTATGTTTAGGATATTAATTCTTTGCAGACTTTCTGGCAGTCCTTCTACTTGTGCTTAGATTGTATCCGTTGCTATCAACGTTGACATTGGCGACTCGGTTTTGATTAATGTTCATACTCTTTTCGTACCTTCTAATTTGTTGCTAGTATAAATCTGGTTAACCATCTTTTACACTAATTTGTTCTCTTTTCCTGGTTGCACTCTAGAACATCCCACTTTCAATTATTCCCATAGTCGTATTCCATTAGGTGTTGTCCTAGTCTCAACCATATCCATATACCTGGTTTCCTTGGCCCTTTTTTTGTTATACCTCAATAAATCTATTTCAAGTCATCCTAAATCTTAAGTTTGTAAAAATTTAAGTTCAAGCTCTTTAATTTAATAATTTTATTTTTAATTTTTTTAGACAAGAATTTTATTTTTAATTTAATGTAAGTTTATTATATAAATTCAAATTCAAATTCATAATTATAAATTAATTTTTAAATCTCAAATTTTTTTTATTTTAAAAAAAAAGAACCGAATGTAACCGGAACTGGAACCGGAATCGAACGGTTCTGTTCCGGTTCCGGTTCCACACTAGTGGAACTGGGAACCGGTCGATTCGGTTCGATCGGAACCGAATCGAACAGTCTAGTATAGAGTTTAAAAACTGAGACATGAATCTAGGTGTTGACTATTAGATATAACTCATTCTAAAAATTTGAGTAATGGACCCACACAAGATTTAATAGCCCCCCTAACCAACCCTTAAAAAAAATTAGATTATTGACATGAAAAATTAACAAATATATTAAATAATATATATTTGTATTTTGAAAGTTTGGTTAAAATTTACTATCATGTGAGGACGCATGAGAGTTCTTGGACCGAATATTTTTTCAAACAGCTGTTTTAATTGATTATCTCAATTCAAATCTTAAAAATAAATAAAATTACAAAATTAATTTAAAATTTGTTTATCAGGAGAAAATCTTGGGTGAATCTGTTGAGCTCCACCATTTTTGTCTGAGTCGGTCGTAGAGTGGGTGTTTTTTTTTTTTTTTTTTTAATTTTTTTTTTCGTGAGTCTTAAAATCAAGATCAATGATATAGGACCTGTTAACTTAAAATAATAACTTTATAATTTATGACACCCATCATAATTTAAAATAAAAAATTTTGTTAATCACGTAGGTTTTCCCCCTAATATATATATATAATATAAAGTTAGGAATTGGAACCTTCCATCATTTTTTCCTTTATCTCTCTGTATTTTTCTACTATTATTACTTAATGACATATAATATATAATTCAGTTTTAATCATATATATATATATAATATATATATATAATATATATATATAATATATATATATATATATATTGGTGTAATGACACAATAAAAAATGAAATATAAAATAATAATAATAATAATAATAATAATAAAGAGAAATCCATGTCTTAAAAAGAAAAAGGATGCATGACATATAATATATAATTCAGTTTTAATCATATATATATATATATATATATTGGTGTAATGACACAATAAAAAATGAAATATAAAAAAAAAATAATAATAATAATAAAGAGAAATCCATGTCCTAAAAAGAAAAAGTGTTCCATATATACTTGTCAGGTGGGTGCACGTGGTAGTTGTTGCTGCCCTTACTTGTCAGTCACTTCCAAATTTGGACCGTAATTTTTTGTCAATTCGCAAACTCACTCAAGAACTCAATTGTGGCTAAATTTTTCTCAATCTTGTGTGAATTTCATGTCTTGGATTCGAGGAAGACGATTGGAGTGCTTAGATGTGCTCGGGTCGAGGAAGATGATTAGAGTGCTCATATGTGCTCGGGTCAGGTCGAGGAAGATGATTGGAGTGCTCATATATGCTCGGGTCTGAGGGTCGATGATTCTCCTCAAGGATAAGTTTACATGTCTGATTATTTAATATTGTTGATGTTTTTTCATCTTTAGGAAGGTTCAAATATCGAGGAATGATATGATAGATATTGTACTTAGTAAAAAAATATATAATAGAAGCTCAATGGCTCGGAAGAGACTGATGGAGTTTGACAAAAGGACATGACCTTATTATATAATGGGGTTCATGTGAGAGCTAAAAGAGTTTATGATGAAGCAAGTTGGCATACCGACCTGATCTAAAGAAGAAGTGCTGGATTTGGGTTTATCCGAGGATTTGTGGACCTGATTGGCCTATGCTAGCAACTCGACTTGGTTAAGGAAGCCAGAGAGAGCTTTGACAAGTATCATCTATCTCGGTATGCCGACTCGAGGAACGAAGATGAGATCACAGGCCGACCTATATTGGAGTCATATAACGTATGCCACACTTAGATGTTTGGGCTTTTAGAAGGCTGGTGTGACATAAGTTGGTCAGCGGCTCTCATTGGGAATGAGCCCTGCCAGACGGAACAGTATCGAGGCAGTTGAATTGCAGGCTGTCACACCAATAAAGTGTAGCAGTAAGGATGGCAGAAAAGCCCAAGCCCATGCCGGCCCGGGATATAGTTTTAGAAGAGCCCGAGCCGGGCTCAGCATATTTAGCCTGGTCCCGGCCTGGCCCGGGCTAAATTTTTTATTTTAATTTTTACTTATTATTTGTACTTTGTAGCATTTGAATTGTTAGTTTATAGACTAAACTTTTAATGTATTTGTAAATTATCTTGAAACAAATGGCCTCTATTTTGTATTTGTTTTTTCTTAATTTTAATTTTTTTTTTTAAAAATGGCCAGATAAAGCCCGGGCCCTGGCCAAAATTTTCCAGGTCGGGCTCAGGTCGGGCATATCAAAGCCCGCGCTCGGCCGGCCCATTGCCACTCTAATGTAGCATTGGCCAAAAGGTTGGAATGATGGATTTTTAGCTGATAGGGGTGGTTAAGCCAAGTGTCAGTACAACTGTTTACTGAGTGCTTGGAGAAAAGAAGCATGGGGCAATGATGGCAAAGTGACATGAGCTGACGTCAGAGACGGTGGAATAGAGAGAAGTCTTTGATTCAGGAGTTAGCAAATTTTGCCTCTCAACACTTAAGAGAAGCCAAGAGCTAAAAATCTAGTGATAGAGAGAGTCGGTCTACACTCGACCACTTGAGAGATTTGTATCGAGCTTGTTGTAAGACCCGAGGTGCTTATTTTTGCATTCTTGTATTCCCCCCCAGTTGTAGCTCGTGTTAGTGTTGACCCCGAGCAAGTAATAAAATTCAATCTCTTTCTCCCATAGACGTAGGTTGAAGTCACTTTCTGCCGAACCACGTAAACTCCGTGTTTTCTTATCTGCTTGTTAAATTTGCTTTTGTTTCCTTGCTAACCAAACAAATTCATTGATGAGGGAGGTTTATTTGAGGGGTTAATTTCCTATATTACCCTTCAAACGAAAAGCAGCCGTTAACAGTTGGCGCCGTCTATGGAGAAAGTACGAAAAACAACAAACACACTAAGACGATGGCAGGAGACTGAAACCATAGAGCTTTAGAGACTTCAACAGTGGAGTGGATGGAAAAGATGGAAGAGAACTTACGGTTGGAAAGAGAGAATGCACGAAAAGAAAGTGAGGCAACCCAGACCTTCATGAAAATCATTATGGGGAAGATTGAGAGATTGAAGAGAAATATAAGAGAATAGGGACAAGCGGAGCCCCGTAGAAGGAGATAAGAGATTGCCAGCAGGAAAAGAGTAGTTGGAGTAGAAGGGGATCGAGAAACAGGGAGAAAGAGCGCTCACAGAGTGAGGTCAGTGGTTGTGGCTAGTGTTGCACTTGTGGAGAAGACCTGAGAAGAAGATGACGATAAGCGAACCCCGAAATCATCCAGTAATAGCCTCTGTTTTGGGGAGAGTGAGCTCGGGCGATACTGGTGGTGGGAATGAAGAGCTATGAGTGGAAAGAGATATCACACTCAAATGAGCAAGTCTGACAAGGACACCGAGAGCCATCTGAGAGATTGGTTCCAGAAGAAGATGTCGAAAAGGGAAAAAAGCACGCAATGAGGTGCTTGGGATTACCAAGATGTAGAAACATCATCCCATTTTACTAAGGAAGTGTTGGAGCTGGAGTTCCCGATAAGGTACTTCATACCTACAATAGACGTCTACAAGGATAATACTAACCCTAAGTCCCATATTGAAAAGTTTATTTTGTTAATGGAGATTCAAGGCAAGGTCGGGGAAGCAGTGTAAAGTATTTCCCTTGACCTTGGGATGGCCCACCAGCTTTTGGTTTAGAAACTTGGCTTCTGGAAGTATCAACAGCTTTTCACAGCTAAAAAAGTTTTCCGTATGCCATTTTAAAGGACCATGCGCACCGAGGAAGACAAGTGGTTCGTTGAGGACGATGAAACAACGAGATGATGAACCGTTAAATAATTTTTTAGATATATACCACAATTTGGTATTAGTGGTAAGGGCTTACAAGTCCCTAGAAGCATTAGAAAGTCTCAATGAAGCACTGAAGGTTGGGAGATTGTGGCCCACCTCAGGATTCAAGAGGTTCCAGACTACACAATGATTTTGGAACAGGCAAGAAGGTTTGTGCTGCTGGAAGAAGAAGAAAAGATAGCCTAATGAGGTGAAACTCGAGTGAAGAAAGAGCCAAAGCTAGATACTCGTTGCGACGAATGTGACAGATGGAATGGACCAGGCCCGAAGCAGCGGGATTTCAACCCAATTACTCAGGGCAACCCAACATCTGAAAGGAGGCCCTTAATTAAGGTTGCACATGTCACATGGGGTACAATATATACAGCGCTGAACCAGCCATTATCTCAGATAGCTCGGGAGATACAGGATTATGGTTGTTGATTGAGCCTGACCTAAGGAGGTTCCCAATGGTCAAGAGGAATGCTAGAGCTTATTGCGCACATCATATTGCAAAAAAAAAAGCCATAGCACTGAGAACTGCAATGATTTACATAAGCAGATAGATGACTTCTTGAGGAATGGTTGCCTCAATTAGTGCATTGATCATGAGGCCATGAGGGTCAGGCAACGAAAGGAGCAGAGGATTATGTTCACTATAGTCGGAGGAAGAACATTGTCTGGGGATTCGAATCGGGGAAGGAAGAATTACTTTCGGATCAGTAGCCCTGAGGTAATGACTACAGATAGGGCCCCGAGGATTCAGAAGACATGGTAGTGCCAATGATATTTACAGAAGAGGATGCTCGAATAGTGAGTTACCTTCACGATGATGCATTAATAATCATGGCCAATATCTGCAGAATGGAGGTGGATCGAAAATATTAGTGGACCTGAGGAGTGCGGTGGATATCATATCCAAGGAAGCCTTGAATGGTTTGGGCATGGAGTTCACCACTTTGATTCATGATGTAACCCCACTGTATGGGTTTGGGGGTGTTACGGTTGTCCCACTGGGTCGGGTGCAGCTAACAATAACTATTGAGACAACACCTATACCCGAATTATAATGATGGATTTCACTATGAAAGATTTTTTGAGCAGTTACTAAGTAATTTTGGAAAGGTTTTTCATGATAATATCAAGGGCAACTATGTCGGGCTACTATATGAAGTTGAAATTCCTAACTAGAGATGGATTGGGATAGTTTGTGGAAGTCAGAAAGTGGCGAGAAGCTGTTTTGTAGCAGCATCAAAAGAAACCATGTGTATTGATGATGTTGTAGGGCAGAAAAGTAAGGAAATAGAAGAGGACACAGTTGAGGTAGAATCAATTGATCCCCAACCCGAGGACTCCACTAAGAATGGAGGAGCACGGGGGAGCTGGAGTCAATAGAGCTTTTTGGTTCGGAGAAGATAGTCAAGGTCGGAATCCGGTTGGAACAAAGTCTAAAGAGGAAGCTCATAAACTTCCTAAAGGAATATGACGACGTCTTCGCATGGAGTCACAAGGATATGCTTGGAATAGATCCATGGGTCATCAATCACCGTCAGTCAATAGATCAGGCTCATAAGGAGGTGAAGCAAAAAAGAATGACCTTCAACCAGGAACGGTAGGAGGACATCCACGCAGAGGTAGATAAGTTGATGAAGTCTAGGTTCATTAGAGAATTCAAGTACCTGGAGTGGGTACCAAACATGGTATTGGTGAAGAAAGCTAATGGCAAGTGGAAAATGTGTATAGATCTCTCCGATTTGAACAAGGCTTACCCAAATGACAACTTTTCATTTCCTAAGGTGGTCCCGCTGGTAGACTCAACAGCTTGTTATGGGCTGCTAAGTTTCATAGATGCGTTCTCGGGATATAATTAGGTCAAAATGTATCCGGAGGATAAGAAAAAATATCCTTCATCACAGATCAATGACTGTATTTGCTACAAGGTGATGCCTTTCGGGTTGAAGAATGTCGGGGTCACATTTCAAAGATTGGTGAACCGGGTCTTCAAGCCACTCATCGGTAAGATAATACAAGTCTATGTCGATGACATGATAACTATGATTGTAATGCCTGAGGACCATTTGAAGGACCTCACAGAAACTTTTGAACTCTTGAAAAGGTATAAGTTGAGGCTAAACTCAAAAAATATGCCTTCAGAGTATCCTCATCAAATATTTTGGGGTACACGGTCAGCGCAATGGGCATTGAGGCCAACCCTAAGAAGATCAAGGCGGTGTTAGATTTGAAGTCACCGAGGACAGTGAAAGAGGTGTAGAGCTTGATTGGTCGGTTAATAGCGCTCAACCTGTTTATTTCTAAGGCCACTGATAAATATCATGTCTTATTCCAGTCGATTAAGAAGGAAAAGAATAAAGTTGAATGGACGAACGAGTGCAATAATGAATTTTTACAGCTTAAAGGGTACCTCACCCGTCCTCCATTTCTGGCCAGGCCAATTCCGGGTGAGATGTTATTTATGTATTTAGTTATTTCAGAGCATGCTCTAAGTTCAGTGCTAGTACAAGAAATAGATAAAATTCAAAGGCCACTGTATTATTCTAGCAAGGCCTTATTAGATGCAGAAACCCGATACCAAGTCTATGAGCTGATGGCGTTGTCCTTAGTTACTACAACGAGGAAGTTGCGACCTTACTTCCAAGTTCATCCCATCGGGGTATATACACACCACCCATTTAGACAAATTTTGCATAGACGTGAGACATCAGATCATCTAGTAAAATGGTCATTAGAGCTTAGCGAATATAATATATGTTACATACCCTGGTATCTATTAAGGGGCAATCTCTAACTGATTTTGTGGCCGAATTCACCCGGCCCCAATTCATGATGGTAATGTTAGTCTCTAAGACATGCTTCCAAGATCCTAAGTGTGATTTGCGTGTAGATTAACCAAGTAAAGTTGTGGAATTACTTATAATGGTTTCGGGAGAAATTTCAAAAATTTCCTTGAATGGATGAAGCTCCAAGCTTGAGTTAAGTTGTTTAACCCTTGGGTGAGTTTCCCTATCACCTTGTTTGACTCTCCAAGTGCTAGCTTTGATGAATTTTGAAGAAAAAATTCAATACCAATTTAGAGAGAAAATTGGCAATGAGAGGAAATGAGAGAGATGTGCGAATAGTTTCAAGACTTTTGGTTGTTGTGTGTTTTAAATGAGTGCATTACTATTGCCAACTACTTCCATCAATGTGTTGACATTTGATGTAAGTTGTGGGTCCCACCACATGTAAATTCCAAATTTAAGTTAGCTTCTCCAACACACAACTAGACTTGGGCTCGGGTTCGTTTAATTCCGAATTAAACGAATTTGTCGTCGCGACATAATTAAATCCAATTTAATTAAATAATTATGTCTCGTAAAATTATTACAATAGTCGATTTCGAATTAATTCAAAATTAATTGGTTCGCCCGAATTAAAATCCAATTTTAATTTCGTGTTGAAATCCGATTTCAATTAATATATCCGATATATTATTTTAGCCCAAATAAATAAATTAAATAGAAAAATCCAATTTAACTATTAAATTTATTTTATTGATTAATTATAAATTAATCGCGTTCTCTCTTCTATATGAATTTAATCCCAGATTAATTCTTACCGCAATTAATCCCAGATTAATTTTCTTCTATACGAATTTAATCTCAGATTAATTCTTGCCGAAATTAATCAAAGAGTAATTTTCTCTCTCATAATTATTCCCAGATTAACTCTATTCGAGTCAAATGTCATTGGTGAATCTTTGGGAAGCGACCCGAGAGATTCCTGGATATGCTGGCAGTAAATCCGATTGTCGAACTATCCGAACACGTGCGTACCCCGTACCATATTCTCACCGATTTACAAGACATGGTTGGCTTCTAGCAAAACACTGTGCCTACCCAATTCTCCAGAAATATCCGCCATGGAATATTATATGTATCAGGCGTAGTAATACGAATGTAATGCGTAATACAATCTAGTATCAGATGTCACATGCTAGGCCTAGGGCTGGCTCTGTGTCTCCCCCGTATGAAGCATATATCGGATCCCGAGTAACTAATCTCTGTAATCGGAAAGTCAAGACCTAGTCATACTTTCCCGATAGATACAGCTTTTAAGAGTACTAGTTATATATCATGTGTGACCATCAGCTCCATATGACTGAAGTGATACTCACATCTTGACATCACATCCAATACACTACGATTCGCAGTAAACCCAAAACAGGCGTACACAGAACCTGTTAAAGCTCCGGACGACCAATACCAAAGTAAACTGATTTTCGCAAGTAATAGCGACGTAAGTCTCAAGTTAAAGATCACATACACCTACCCTGATTCGAATTCCCATAGACACATAGTCATACTGTCAATGGAATTCCGAGTGGGTCTATCCAGAACGAATTGTTCCCGGTCCAACGGCTAACAAATCCTTTTATTACACTTGCATAAGTATCCAATACCTAAATATATGAGAACTATGCTGTTAAGCTTCCATAACGCGCACAAGTGTAATACTAGTCTATTCCGCATCATCAACGTCCAGTCTCGATAGTACTTCGACTAGGGATGTTTAATGATTAAACCGTTCATGGATCAATATTTTCTCATATCTTATTAATCTGATTTAACCATATGGACTTTTATCATTAATATATCCAAGTAATCTAATTACAATAATTATAAAATAGCAATTTCATTTTGTCACATAGTTAATTTTTACAAAAACATAATGTCTTTTACAAATAGTGATGCTATGGTCATAATTGTCCAACAATCTCCCACTTGGCTCATAGCCAATCACTCAAGTATTTAACACATGAACTATGTACATGTCGCTCAAACTTTTGCTGAGATATAGCTTTCGTCAGCGGATCTGCAATTTTATCATCTAATACGATCTTCTCAATCTTCACATCGCCATGATGTATGATCTCACGAATCAGATAAAATAGTCGAAGTACATGCTTGGATTGTTGATGAGACAGTGGTTCCTTAGCCTGTGCGATAGCCCATTATTGTCACAATACAAAGGTACGGGCTCAGCTATAAATGGAAATACTCCTAATCCAATTAGGAATTTACGGATCCAAACTGTTTCTTTTGCTGCCTAAGCTGCAGCAATATATTCCGCTTCTGTTGTTGAATCGGCAACAGTCTTTTGCTTGGAAGATTTCCAGCTCACTGCTCTGTTGTTCAAACAAAATATGTACCCTGATTGCGACTTACAGTTGTCTTTGTCGGTTAGGAAACTTGCATCGGCGAACCCATTCACCTCAAGTTCTCCTTCCCCATAGACTAAGAAGACATCTTTAGTTCATCTAAGATACTTAAGGATGTTCTTTAGAGCAATCCAGTGACCATCACCTGGATCAGCCTAATAGCGACTGCACATGCTAAAAGCATATGAGACACAAGGTCACGTACATATCATGGTGTACATGATCGATCCGACTGCGGAAGCATACTGGATCTGAATCATTGCATCTCTCTCATCTTGAGTTTTAGGACACATATCCTTAGATAGAGAGATTCCATATGACACCGGAAGCAGCCTCATCTTGGACTGATCCATGTTGAATCTCTTCAACACTTTGTCAATGTACGAGCTCTGGGAGAGTCCCAGCAGCTTTCTAGATCTATCCCGGTAGATCCTTATTCCTAGAATAAAGGCTGCCTCTCCCAGGTCTTTCATGGAGAATTTTAATGAAAGCCAAGCTTTCACCGATTGTAGCATGGGAATGTTATTGCCAAGAAGCAATACATCATCAACATATAGGATAATGAATGTCAGTGCGCTCCTATTAACCTTCTTATATACACAAGAATCATCTTCGTTTTGAATGAAACCATATTCTTTTATGATCTCAACAAAACGTTGGTTCCAACAACGCGATGCTTGCTTTAATCCATAAATGGATCGGTTTACCTTGCAAACCTTATTTACATGTTTTGGTACGACAAAACCATCAGGTTATTGCATATTAACATCCTCCAAAAGGTTTCCGTTAAGGAAAGCGGTTTTGACATCCATCTACCATATTTCATAATCGAAATATGCAGCAATAGCAAATATTATCCGAATGGATTTAATCATGTCGTTGAGGATACCCTTTAGTTACAAGCCTAGCTTTGTACGTTTGTACGTTGCCATCCATGTCTGTCTTCCTTTTGAAGACCCATTTACAACCAATAGGCTTAATACCTTCTGGTGCATCAACCAGTGTCCAAACTTGTTGGTATACATGGAATCCATTTCAGACTTCATGGCTTCTTGCCATAAAGTGGAGTCGATACCTTGTTTCGCTTCCTCATACATAGTCGGTTCATCTTCCTCAATAAGATTAATGTCTACATGAGGTGAGATCAGAAACCCATACCTCTTAGGTTGTTTTCTGACTCTCTCCGACTTATGTGGTTCTTGTGTATTAGAAGATTGTGGAACAGCCTCATCTCTGATGGACTGTTCGTGTTCCGTGAGGGGGTCGGTGCTAGGAACAGTATCACTATGATTTTCATCGAGTTCTACTTTCCTCCCACTTAACATTGCATTCATGAAATTCCTTTTCTAGGGAAAACCACATGGAGAGCAACAAATATTTTGTTCTCTTGTGGGTTGTAGAAATAATATCCTTTCGTTTCCTTTGGATACCCTACAAATAGGCACTTATCCGATTTCGGTTCTAGTTTGGTATTATCCAAACGTTTTAACATATGTCCAACATCCCCAAATCTTCAGGAATGAGAAACCCGGTTTCTTTCCTGTCCATATTTCATATGGAGTTTGTCCAACAGAATTTGACGGAACCTTATTCAAAATAAATATTGCACTGTTCAATGCGTATCCCCAGAAGGAAATTGGTAGCTCAGTGCGACTCATCATTGACCTTACCATGTCCAACAAAGTTCGATTTCTCCGTTCGGACACACCGTTCAATTAAGGTGTTACGAGATGAGTCCACTGTGAAAGAATACCATATTCTTTCAAGTAATTTTGAAACTCATTGCTTAAATATCTCCACCACGGTCCGACCGTAATGTTTTAATACTTTTGCCAGTCTATTTTTCTACTTCATGTCGAAACTCTTTGAATTCCTCAAAAGTTTCCGACTTGTGTTTCATTAGATACACATAGCCATAACGCGATGCATCATCCGTAAAGGTTACGAAGTATTCATATCCACCTCTAGCCTGGCTAGACATGGGCCCGCATACGTCACTATGAACGAGGGCTAACATCTCGGTGACACGTACACCTTTACCACTAAAAGGTGTTTTAGGCATTTTGCCTAATAAACAAGATTTGCAGACATCATATAAATTAAGATCAAATTCGTCCAAGTATCTATACTTCGAAAGTGTGGATATATGAGTTTTGTTAATATGTCTCAGACGACAATGCCACACATAAGTCTCATCCATTTTACTCAATTTGAGCCTTTTATTTGTCATGTTATATGTTTGAGATTCGTTTATATTCAAAATTTAAAGACCATTATTAACATATGTTGTATATATCAAAACATCATCTTTATATACAAAACAACCAGTGTTCCGGAATACAAAGGTATACCCGCATCGGGTTAAACAAGATACAAAGATGATATTCCTAGTCAAACTAGGTACAAAATAACAGTCTCCTAATGTAAGAACATGCCCCGATGAAAGATTCAAAACATAGGTGCCAACGGCCAAAACGGCGACTCTCGTCCCATTTTCGACTCGTAGGTCGATCTATACTAAAGCCAGTCTCTTGCTAATCTACAGATCCTGCACATCAGTACATATGTGAGTACCACATCCAAAATCAAAAATCCAATTTTTAAAACTAGTAGTGGACATGTTTATTTCAATAACAAACATACCTGAAGCTAGAGCCTTGCTCGCCTTCGCTTCCTTCAAGTCCGCCTTGAACTTACGACAGTCACTCTTCCAATGACCCCGTTTGCCATAGTGTAGGCAGACGTCTTAGGATATGTCCC
>SKCR01042419.1:0-61642 GCA_019454045.1 Zanthoxylum bungeanum
TAAGGTATCAACTCCCTAATTATGGCAAAGTGCCGTATAATCCGAAATGGATTCCATGTATATCAACCAGTTTGGATACTAGTTGATGTACCACAAGGCATTGTGCCTATTGGTACTATATGTCTTCTAGGAAGACATACATGGATGACAACATACCAGCGTATAAAGCTAGGCTTTTAACGGAAAGGTATCGTTATCAACATTGTGTTGATTACGATTCAACCTTTTACCTGTTGCCACGGTAAATCCATTTGGATAATGCAAGTTATTCGATCCATGATTGGATTATAACAAGCATTAGGTTCTTAGAATTATCGTTTGATATAATCATAGTGGTGTATGATTTAATTCAAAACGAAAATAATTCTAGTGTATATAAGGAGGATAGTGGGAGCGCACTGATAGTGGATGTCCTATAAAATAATGATAATACGTCATTTCTTGGAAATGATATTCCCATAAAATAAATATCGGCGAAAGCTTGGCTTTCGAAATACTCTCCTAGAAAACGTACATTGAAAAATGTACGAGACCTGGTGTATCATACGCTTTGAGCATATGGATTCACAAACAGGCCAATCCGAGTGATAGTCACTGGATTGATGTTAAGAACATCCGTTAGTATCTTAGAGAACTAAGGATGCTGTCTTAGTCTATGGAGAAGGAGAACTTGAAGTGACTGGGGTCACTGTAGCAAGTTTCCTATAACCGATAAAGACGACTAAAAGTCGCAAACGGTACTATACAGGTTGAATAACGGTACAGTGAGCTGGAAATCTTCCATGCAAGATACTGTTACATAATAAACAACAAATGCGGGTTGTTGCTGAAGCTGAAGCTGCAATAGAAGTCATTTGGGTCGATACAAATCTAATTAGATTAGATATAGTTCTGTTAGCAGCTGAGCTAGGCGTCAGCATAGGCTAAAGAATTAATGGTCTCATCAACGATCCAGATACATACTTAGATACTCATCTGATTCATTCGGATCATATATCGTGGCGATGTGATGATCGAATAAATCGCATCAAGATGATAATCATGCAAATCCGCTGACGAATGCATTTCTCAGCAGTTTGAGCCAACCGTACATAGTTCGGGTGTAGGACACTTGAGTGACTGGCTATGTGCCAAGTGGGAGATTGTTAGATAAAATGACCCATAGCGTCACTATTTGTACAGATCACGGTGTTGTTGTACAAATTAACTATGTGACAAAGGAGCTTGTACTCTCATCATTTGTGATTAGATCACCTTAGATATATAAATGAAGAGAGGTCCCTATGATTAGTTCCTGGACTGAGAATGATATGAGACAGTATCAGTCCCCGAAGGTTTAATCATTAAATATCCCTAGCCGGAGTATTATCAAGACTGGACATCGATAATGCGGAATAGGCTAGTATTGCACTTGTGTGCGTTGTGAGGGCACAACAGCATAGTTCTCATATATATAAGTATCGGATACTTATGCAAGTGCGATAGGAGGTCGTGTTTCACCGATGGTACGGGAAACAGCTTCGCTCTTGATAGACCCCTCGGAATCCCATTGGTATTATGACTATGTGTCTATGGGAGGCCGAAATCAAGGTAGGTATGTTAGTCTTAACCTGAGACTTACATCGCTAATACTTGCGATAATCGGTAGACTTTGGTCTTGGTGGTACAGGGCTTTAACCGGTTCTGCGTACACCACTTCTGGGTTTATCAGAGAGTCGTAGTGTATTGGGTGTGATGTCAAGATGGAAGTATCACTCCAGTCATAGTGGAGATGATGTCACGCAGGATACGGTATTAGTGCTCTTAAGTGCTGGCCGGCCATCGGGATATTATGACAAGGTCATATATATCCGATTATAGAGACTAGTTACCAGACATCCGACATGTGCTTCGGACGGGGCAGACACTTATCCAGCCCCAGCCCTAGCACGTGACTATCCGATACTGGGCTGATATACGCAATACTACGGTATATTACGCTTGATACAGATCTATATATTCCTGTAAGAATATTTCTGGAGAATTGGGTAGGCATGGCGCTTTGCTAGAAGCCAACCTTGTCTTGTAAATCGGTATAAACGTAGTACGAGGTACTTACGTGTTCGGATAGTCCGACGACCCGATTTACTGCCAACATATCCGGAGATCTCATGGGTCGCTTCTCGAAGATTCACCGATGACGTATAACTCGCACTATGATAATCTGGGATTAATTAGTAAAGAGAGAAGATTAATTTCTAGAGAGAGAAAATTAATCTGGGATTAATTACAGAGATATTTTATCTCGGATAAAATATCGTTAAAGAGAGAGAACGATTAATTTGGAATTAATCGATAAATTAATATATTCGATATATTATAACGAAATTAGATTTCGACGCGGAATTGAAATTAGATTTTAATTCGGGAGAATGAATTAATTTAGAATTAATTCGTTAGCAACGTAAATAGTGAATTCGCTAGGCGTAATCATTTAATTACGACGCGACAGAAAATTCATTAATTTGGAATTAACGAACCCGAGCCCGAGAGTGATTGCGAGCGCATTTGCATTTCGAATTCGAGTGCGGCATGCAAGTCACATCAAGCGTCAAATCACTAGTCACATCAATTGTCAAATCACTTGTCACTTTGAGTGATGTGACATGACAAGTTGTCACTTTATTAAAGTGAAGTGACTTGATGTAAAAAAGAGAAGTGATGGGTGAAAAGTTGAAAGCTTTTTGCTTTTGCTTTTGACTTTTTTAATTAAAAGTTTTGTATATATTTTATTTATATTACTTGGTAAATAAAAGATAAATAAAATGATATACAAAAGAATAACTCTCTCTCTCTCATTAGTGACTTACGGTTTAGGCTTTTGGAGCCATAAAAACCCTTCATCTCTCTCTCCTCACTTCACGTTTTTCTCCTCTCCCTCTCTTTTTCTTCTTCCTCTTCTCACGGCTTCAAGCCGATTTCTTCACAAAAATCTTCTGGTTTGACCAAATGTTTGAGAAGCAAATTAAGAAGAGTAGTGCTAGCACACACATGGGTTATATTATGGTGATAGGGAAATGAATTTATGAGCATGGAAAAGCTTGAAGCTTGGAGCTTCAATGGTGATGACAATGGCCGATCATGGAGGAGACCACCACCACCAAAACCGAGCAGCCCACTGCATGAGGAAGCCACTGCTGAGCTTGGAGGGAGGCATAAAACGCATCTTGTTCTTTGCATCTCAAACCCTTCAATGTGAGTTATGTTTCCGCCTTACTCCTTTGATGTGTTCTTACGAATTTCTTGCTTGATTTCATGATTCTTGGGACCTATATTAGAACTCAACAGAGAGCTCACTTGCTATACATCTGTTAGGAATATATAGCCGCTCAAAAAATGGATAGAACCATAGAGGATTATGTATGCAGTATCCTCGATCATTTATCACATTAAATCTCTCTCGATCTCTTTTCGAATGTAATATTATTTTATATTCACAATCATGTTTGATCACATAGAATAACATAATTGGTCGACCAGTGAATACAAGCTAATGTGATATTATTCATATAATGATCTTTCTCCTTTTCTCAAATCTCTCAGCTTTGATTCAATTTGCTTTTCCAGAGATGTCCTTTCAGATCGAATCTCTCATGATCTTTCAGTAACATTCCAAGATAGCAATCATCAAATCTAAGTTTTAAGAAGCAGACAAGATTCTAAAGGGTACAATGTGAGATTGAAATAATCTCAAGGGTCTCACACAATATCAAGACTGGGATCTTTACTTGTATTACCCTCAATAGTCACAAATGTACACATGGTATGAAAACATGTGCTACGGTATTCTCTCATTTCCCATGGAGCGCATGTCTCATAAAATACCGTACAGATTATAGTTTAGACAAAACACAATGTCTAACTCATAACTGACATTAAGACAAGTAAGGTGAAACGAACTTATTCACCTTAGGTCATATCACAGAGAAAGTGACCTCATAATGACATTACTTAATTTTCAAGCTTTTATCACTTCAGATAATGAGCTTAAAAATTTGTCTCATCTCCCATTAACACAAAGTAATGGAGGCGATTGCCCGTGTGAGAGGGCCAATCATTCTCTTGTCCGACATACTTCTCATAATAACTAATAGTATATTTGTTTAAACATGTATCAACATAATAACATGTAAGCATTGAATACAAACATCAATGAGTATTAACATTAGTAAACATTATTTGGCAAAAATACATATCATAATATGTAAGCACATTAACATCTACGCAATCCCTGAGTTTTTACTTGTCTAACAAAGACATCTCTAGGAACAGCTTGGTCAATGGATCTGCTACCATTTCTTGCGTAGAAATGTACTTCATGTTTACCTCTTCTCGTGCAACTATGTATTTCACAAAGTTATATTTGATATCTATATGTTTCGTTTTACAATGAAATTTTGGGTCTTTTGTGTAGGCTATCGCTGCTTCACTATCACAGTTAACTAATACTGGACCAGAAGCTTCATTTGACATACCCAAATGATCCAAGAACCTTTTCAACCACACAACCTCTTGTGCTGCTGATGAAAAGGCCACAAATTCAGCCTCCATTGTGGATAAGGCTATACAAGATTGTTTCTTACTGCTCCAAGAAATGGCACCATTGTTTAGCAAGAAAACAAAACCGGAGGTAGATTTTCTTTCATCTAAATCTCCTCCCCAGTCAGCATCAGTATAGCCTCTCAATTGCAGATCATTTCCTTGATAACACAATGAGTAATCAGTTGTCCCTCTCAGATACCTAAATGTTCTTTTAACTGCTTTCCAATGTGCTAGTCCTAGATTGGATTGGTATCTACTTACCATTCCAACAGCGAAACAGATATCAGGTCTTGTACACAACATTGCGTACATTAAACTTCCAACTGCATTTGCATAAGGAACTTTCTTCATTTGTTCCTTTTCCTGTGGAGTTTCAGGACACAATCTACGACTCAAAGCTTCAGTTTTCGTGATAGGAGTATCAATGGGTTTGCAAGCCTGCATTTGGAAGCGTTCAAGAATTTTCTTTATATATGACTCCTGTGAAAGAGATAATAAATTCTTTGAAAAAATTCTTGAGATCTTAACCCCAAGAATATATGTAGCTTCACCCATATATTTCATCTCGAAGTTAGATGATAACCATTCTTTAATGTGTTTTACAAACTCCTTATCATTTCCGGCTATAAGTATATCATCCACGTACAAAGAAAAGATAATGAACTTATCTTTATCTCTCTTGGTGTACACACAATGATCCTCATCTATCATTGTGAAATCATTCGAAATGATTGTATTGTGGAATCGTATATACCATTGTCTAGACGATTGTTTGAGACCATATATAGACTTTAAAAGTCTACATATTTTCTCCTTTTCATTTTCTTTTATGAAACCTACTGGTTGTTCCATGTAGATTTCTTCATCAAGTTCTCCATTGAGAAAAGCAGTCTTTACATCCATTTGATGTAATTCTAGATCCATACTTGCTACTATAGCCAGAATCAAGCGAATTGAGGTAAACCTTACAACAGGTGAAAAAGTCTCTTCATAGTCAATTCCTTCCTGTTGCGTATACCCTTTTGCCACAAGTCGTGCTTTATATCTTTCGATATTGCCATCGGCATTACGCTTTATTTTAAGAACCCATTTGTTCTTAACAGCTTTGCGTCCTTTGGGTAGATCAACCAATTCCCAAAATTGGTTGGACCCCATTGACTCCATCTCTTCTTCCATTGCTTTCATCCATTTTTCCTTAGCATGACACTGAAGAGCCTCTCTTATGTTTCTAGGTTCTTCATCATCTTGAGGTAGAATCATAAAGGTTTCTCCTTCGATATCGAAACGACGTCGAGGAATGCCTATACGATTACTACGTCGCAATTGGGATTCTAGTGGTGGAACTGATTCCTCACTTTCGATATTATTCCCATTTGGATCGTGCACATTGCTCCCACTTGGATTATGTACATCACTCTCACTCGGATCACATAAATGAGACTCGTGTGAAACTAATTCATCATTTTGAGATTCATGTGAAACAGATTCATCATGTTTTCTCAAATTTCTCTCATCACTCCCACTTGAATTAGGTAAACCCGAGTGTTCACCAATCATGTGATCCATGTGATCTTGAGTTTCATATAGAGATAAATCTTGACCTATCTCTCCCTGCTTAGGATAATCATTTTCTAAAAATGTGATATCTCGTGATTCAAATTTTGTCACGCCTCCACTTTCATGTTCACCTATGCAAACATATCCCTTTGATTGTTCAGAATATCTTATGAAGATACTTTTTTTTCCTCTTGGGCCTAACTTTCCATGTTCATGAGAACGCACATGAACATAAGCCGCACAACCCCAAGGTTTTAGAAAGTGAATATCTGGTTTACGACCTGTCCATAACTCATATGGTGTGGTGGACACAGATTTAGATGGCACTCGGTTAAGTACATATGTGGCAGTTAATAATGCATCACCCCAATAGGTTATAGGGAAATTTGCTTGTGCCATCATAGACCTAACCATCTCAAGAAGAGTTTTATTTCTTCTTTCCGCAACACCATTTTGTTGAGGAGTAGCATAAGTAGTCAACTGACGACTAATTCCTTTTTCATCACATAATTCTCTGAACTGATCAGATAAGTACTCACGACCACGGTCAGTGCGTAGTGCTTTAATTTTCTTGTCCAATTTATTTTCTGTCAAATTCATAAATTTCTTGAAACATTCTAATGTTTCGGATTTATAAGCAATCAAATAGACATAACCAAAGTGAGTAAAATCATCTATAAATGTGATGAAATAAGATGCTCCATGCCTTGCCCTGACATTCATTGGACCACATATATCTGAATGAATTGATTGTAATGGAAATTCTGCTCTAGTCCCTTTTCCAAATGGTTTTCTCGCAGTTTTTCCTGCCAAGCAATATTCACAGGTTGACAATTATACCTTCTCAATATTTCCCAGAAAGCCTTCTTTGGCTAATCTATTCATTCTTTGCTGGCCAATGTGGCCAAGTCTAGCATGCCACACAGTTACATCACTATCATCACGACAGATGAAGTAACAAATGAAAAACCGAAATTGTGATTAAAACATTCAACATTTAATACAATAAAACCATCAGAAAATAACCAGAACCATAATGTATTGTACCTAAGTACAAATCAACACCAAATTTATGGAAGTTCAAATTGAAACCTAAATTAACCAAAACCAACACAGATACTAAATTTCGACGAATTTGTGGAGCAAACAATACATCATGTAGTAGTAAAGTTTTTCCACCATGCATGACTAACTTGCATGTTCCTATGCCTTTGACTTCAACCCGTGAGTTGTTGCCAACATATATCCACTTCACCCCAGGTGAAATTCGCCGAAATTCCACGAAGGCATCTCTATCCATCGCTACATGGTCTGTGGCTCCTGAGTCTACAGTCCACAAAGGATTAGATTCAGTTAGAAAGATTGAACTTGAAACACATATTTCATTTAAATATGCACGAAAGGTATTCACCTTTTTAGGCTCAGTGCAGTCACGACCAAAATGACCTTTCTTACCACAGTTAAAACATTTAACCTTTTCCATGGTTTTCTTTTTGGTAGGACGTTTTCCTTTCCCATGTTGATTGGTTTTCTGTTTCTTTTCTGGCTTAGAAGAATTTTGTTCTTTTCCGAACTGGAACCCACCACCATAAAATTTTCTTTTCTTTTTGAAACCCCCAGGTTTGCTAGTTTCTGTCATATACACTTCAGCATTTGACTTAGCAGCCGCAAGACGGTCGCTTTCTTATTCAAGGTGACGTTTGGCATCATCAAAGGTTTTGATGCTCTCATTGTGGGTCAAATGCATCTTCATATGCTCCCGCTATTTGGAAGAGAACGAATGACCACTTGGACTTTCTGTTCATCTGTAAGAACATGTCCAGCATCTGCCAGTTCAGTAATCATGTTTGACATTTGCCTCAAGTGTTTTGACATAGTGAACTCAGGACGTTTCTTGTATGTGTCAAACTTGATTGTCAGTGACCTGAGTTTGGTTATTGAGGTACTACCAAACTTTTCAGCTAGTGTGGACCACATGTCCTTAGCCATGTCATATTTCCTGAACTCTTTCATTAGGTCATTATCCATACTGCTCAGCAACGTAATGCGGGCAATGGAATTATTTTTCTTCCAGGCCTCATAAGCCTCTCGGTCTCGCCTGTGTTGGGCCGTAGTGCCCTGTTCAGGTTCATCCATGCTCATTTTCAAAGTTTCAAAAACCTCTTGTTCTTCTAGCACATATTGGATTTTCATGCTCCAAATCTCATAATTATCGCCATTCAGTTTCTCACCCTTGTTGAGTTCAGCAATAATGTTCTTTGTTGCGGAAGCCATATTAAAAACACAAAGTTTCTACAGACATTCATGCACAATTGTTAATACTTTTATTTATTTTATCATGAAACGAATTATGTTTAATAAAATTCTTCAATGGGGTTGGAGTCAAAAGGCCACTATGTGTCCAATCATCATCCAATTACCCAAGGTAAAAAATATTATCAACATAATCAATCATGTAAAATCATTTTCTAAAAAATTACATAAATTCTTATAACATCTTAATCATGCGACCATTGTACATGACAATCATTGATTTAATTACATAAATTCAAAATCAACATGAAACATTCATACATATAAATACAAAATTACATGCCATGAAGTAACAGATAATTACACACATAATATTAACACAGTTTTATTATAGAAAAACTAATATCTAACACTTAAAACTTTTCCGGTTCTAGTGTTCCAACGAATAAAAGTCTTTGGATAAGAATCCTCAAATTCTTTCGGTAACTGGTAATTGATCTTGGACAACCATGGGAAACCTATTGCAAATTTCGGATCCTTGCAACGTTTCCGAGACATCAAAGGAAAAATGGTATTATTTTCCTTAGGTTGAAGATACTCAATCGCTAACCTCTCAATGGCTATGTTGTATTGAACACGTAGTTCTTCTGTATGAGTTACTAATTTCCAAATATCAGTTTGCCTTTTTTGCCATATTCCAGGAGAGTATTTCGTAGTAATCTGAGTTTGTTCGGTTGTCCTATCCAATTACCCTCCCATATAGATTCTTGTAACATGTTATTAAGGTGATTATATGCGAAATCATATCATCATCTTCTTTCATCCGATACCTATCCAGATCCAGCAACATGTCTTTCAATTTTTCAATGTGGGCGGATGTCATAACTCTTTTTACAGTTTTTTGTCTGATCGGCATGATTTTTCTGCAATAAATACAAAGAAAAATCAATATAATGAAACACAAAGTTACATTAACTAAAATAAACATCACAAAGACATTCATTTACATAAACACAAAGTTTATATGATAAAAAAATTTATCATGACCGATTAATACAATATGCAAAAGGAATAGACATTTAATCATGACGGATCGGAATTACCAAAGCAAACCGATACAGACATGACCAACACGGGCCAATACAGATGTCTAAGCGCCTTCCAGTCGCCACAGGAGTTTCTCACGCGCCTTCATGTGCCGCCACGGGCTCCCACTCGCCCTCACGCACCGGCCACTCTCGGGTAACCTTCACGCGCAGACGACATGTCTTCCGCTAGTTCCATGTGTGTATGACATGTCGGTTGTAAGGTATAGACTCAGCCGTCTTATCGGTTTCGACATTGTGGATGACATGTCGTCCTTCGCGGTGTTATGCGCACGACTTGTCTTACATAACCGGATGACATGTCGTCTGAGACTAAAGGACACGTACGACTTGTCGTATGATAAACACGGATGACTTATCATCTGGTTACGCGGCTCATGTACGACTTGTCGTCCGGTTCTCTAAACAGCGGATGACATGTAGTACGGATCTTCTGGGAGTGTTTTTCTGGCTAAAAACATATTCAACTAGCCAACTTCTAGGGTCTATATCTTTCTCAATTTTTATCCAAATTAAGCAAATGATATACCAAATTGAATATCTCATGACCTAGTTTTCAAAACATATTTTAACGTGCGATTGTCAATTTTATACAGAGAGTTATTACAGCCCAAAGTTGGAAGAAAATCATTTTTGTAAAAACAAAAACCAGAAGTATTTTAACATTTTTCATGCATGTTCATGCAATTTTTGTGTAATCCAACTAGAATAAATGCATTTAAGCTACTGATACCAATGTTAGGAAACATAATCCCTAATATATTTACATGTTTGTCCTCTTAGGATCTAACCATACATGTATTACTAGTCCTAGATTTATTTACATGCTAATTGAAATAAATCTATACTAACCACAACACAATTGCATACCTTTTAAGCTTGTAGAAACCTTTTAATCAAACTTAATTGATTGCTTAATTCAATAAGCTAATGGTCTTATTTATAGGAGGGAAACCAAGTCACTATTAGCTCACATGCATGGATTACTATTAATCCTTGATTACTATTTAATCACATGCATTGATTACTATGTAATCACATGTATTTGGATGCATAATGACTTTCTCTAACCCTTCCAAAAATGTTACCATCATGGGTGTACCATTTGTTCATTATTTAACATTTTACTAATTGTTGTCACTTAACAACTCTTGTTGTTACTTAATTATTTGATTAACAACTCTTGTTGTTTACTTAGTAATGAAATCATTACTAATTGTTGTTATTTAACAACACCAAATAATTAACTTAATAATTTCCAACATGAAATTATTACTAATTATTGTTTTTAACAACACCAAATAATTAATTTCCAACAGTTACGAAGTATTCATGTCCACCTCTAGCCTAACTAGACATGGGCCCACTTACGTCACTATGAACGAGGGCTAACAGATTAGTGGCACTTACACTTTTACCAAGTAAAAGGTATTTTAGGCACTTTGCCCAATAAACTAGATTCGTAGACATCATTTGAATTAGAATCAAATCCGTCATAGTACCCACTCTACGAAAGTGTGGATATACGAGTCTTGTTAATGTGTCCTAGACAACAATGCCACAAATAAGTCTCATCTGATTAATTCAGTTTGAGCTATTTGTTTGTCATGTTATATGTTTCAGATTTGTTTATATTCAAAATATAAATATTATTATTCACATCCAATGTGTTTATCTAAATATCATCTTTATAAATAAAACACTTAGTTTTCTAGAATATAAAGGTATACTCGCAACGAGTTATACTAGATATAGAGATAATATTTCTAGTCAAACTAGGTACATTATAACAGTTTCCTAATTTAAGTACATGCCCTAAGGGCAGTTCCAAAACTTAGGTTTCTATGGTTAAAATAGCGACTCTGGTCCCATTTCCGACTCGTAGGTGGATCTCATCTGAAGTCAGTATCCTGCTCATCAGCAGATTCTGCACATCAGTACATATTTATGTACCATATCTAGTATCAAAAAATCCAATTTTGAAACTAATAGTGAACATGTTTATGACAAACATACTTGAAGCCGGAGCCTTGCCCTACCTTCACTTCCTTCATGTCTGCCTTGTCTATACGGCAGTCACGCTTCCAGTGACTCCGTTTGCCACAGTTTAGGCATACATCTTGGAATATGTCTTTTATCTTCCTAGAAGATTGTGATGATTTTGCCTTTGCCCCTTTTAGAAGCTCTAGCTCTGTCTCCTTGAGCATAGCCATCAACTCTCCAAGAGTTTACTCTTGGTTCATAATGAACCTGCCCCACTTTTCGGGTAGAGACTATAAGATCAAATCTTTGGTAGTCTCGGCCACGTAGGTAATGCCCAACTAACCTAGCTAATTGACGTCAGCAATCATGTGCGACACCTAGTGTTCGACAGATGTACCCTCTGACATACGCGAGCGGAAGAGCTTCTTTTGTAATTTGTACTTCTAAGATCTAAGGTTAGATCTATGGAAATCCTTTAATTTCATCATCATGGTATAAGGATCTAATCCTTAATTCAGACGACGGAATTAAAGAGTCATTGTGATAAGCATAACAGATTGAGCACTAAAGTTATCATCACCATGAGTTTTCCAAAACTCATGCTCCACTATTTGCTCAACTCAGGGCTTAGGCTCGAGATGTCACTCTATCAAATAGAATGACTTCTTAGTTCTTAGGACTATCCTGAGGTTCTATTCCCAATCTGAAAATTAAAGCCATTTAAAGATATTTTCACCTAAGATTGTGTCATTTAACGCTAATCTTTCAATTATCTTGATTCCAATAGTCTAACTATCCAATCAACGATTTCAGGTACAATTGAATATAATGATTACTATAGTCTAACTATATAATCAACTATAATTTGATTGGTTAAATTCAAATATGTTGATTACTATAATCTAATTATATAATCAACTATAAATGAAGTAGTTTGAATAGAGTCCAACTGTTCAATTAAAACAACAATTAAATATTAGTCCAACTAATATATTTATTAATAAATAATGACGAAAAATGAAATGAGCGTGTTTTGGCAAGTATCTAAACGAAATTGCAAATTTAATAATGCCTCCCACTATTTTTCGGCGAGCCTCTAACCCTCTGTGGAGTACTCGGGAAACCTAGTTTCATAGTGGGTTAGGATCTCGTTAAATAACACACAACCTTGACTTTGGCCAACAAGTTGTATGATTTTTAACTAGGTAGATCTCTAAGATCAATTGGATCTCATCCAATTCCTAGATCCAGTAGGTGGACTTCTAAGTCCGAAATGTATATCCAATATATGCCAATATATCCAATATATTGCCTAACCTTTTTCCTCTAAATCAACCAAGCCTTGGCTTTGGCTCAACAAGCTTAATGATTCTAGTTAAGCGTGACCCATTGACTTTGGAAAGCTTCGTAATCGATGTCGATGGACAAGAAGTGATCTTGACTTTGGCCAAAAAATCACAACTTGGACAAGACATACGATATGGAACAAAACCTTCATGATTCAAACATATCCGCGATGAACAAAGGTCTTGACTTTGGCCAACAAACCAGTGCCAATCTTGGATCTTGAGAGAGAATCACTCAATGGAAGGAAATCGCTTAATATTTGTTGAGGGTTTTTCGCGTAATTGGCAACCAATTAATTATCTTTGATTAGGTCTCATCATACACCATTAAGCATGCATTCTAAAAGCATAATAAGGCGCGATAAATAAATTAATAATGATATACAGATGGATATCTCATAAATTATTCCTAGAACAAATCACTCACTTTCCTCTCCCCGGCTAGCTCTATTCTTACTTCTACCCAATTACATAACACTTCTAAAGAAACCTCATTTACATTGAGGGGAATATGTGAGAAGAGAATTACAAAGAATCGAGAGATAAAGGCTGGACACGCAGGTCCAATTTAATAAATTCTAAATTTATTACAACAATTTCCAAAATTGCCCTCACCAATCTAATATCCATCCGATATACATTATTCATACATCACATCCATGTATTCACATAAAACATGTTATCAATCAATCTAATCCAATTAATTAATCTTTAATTAATGACCATCCAATGTTCAAACAATGATTTGATTTGCGCAAGTCCAACTCGTTTAAGAATAAGTACTAAAAGTACAAATTCTTGAATTATATAGAACTACAATTTAAATCTAATTTAATTTGTATTCAATACTAATTCTATATTTAATTCCAAATTAAATAATTACACTTTTAATGCGCCTTTACGACTTAGATTCTAAATCTAATCTTAATGGGTCTCAAAGCCCAATTAACATCCAATGTCAATTTATTTAAAGTCCAATGGGCTTTCAATTAATTTCTTAAGGCATGGACTTTGGCAACCAAAGCCCAATAAGGAATCACCCTTTGCCACAAAATTAATTTTGGCCCATTAGGCCCAATTAAATTTTTAAAGGCCCATTTATCATATTGGACTTTATGGAAATGGTTTTAGGCCCAATTGGATCCAACCAATTATTCTAAACCAAACTTGGCCCAACCAAGCCCATTAAGCGCCCAAATACAACATTTTAAGCCCAATTCCAAATTAAGCCTAATTAATTTAATCACAATATTCCAAATATCACAATTATTTAATTAAAGTGTATTAGCCATAATTAATTAGTTAAATTAATATTTCCAAAACACCAATTACACTAATTAATCATGCTTTAATTTAATCAATACATGTCCAACATTATTGAAGCAAAATCAATCCAACATGCTCTTACAATAGCTCACGGCAATTCAAGGGATTTTTATATCCGATTTTGATTTCAATCCAATTAAATCACAAATCAATATATCCAAACATTCTAAACACATCCAATGGCTTAAAATGAAAATCACCATGACCTACAAGGGTCCTTATGTATTCGGCCAAGCCAACATTTTTGGGGAAAATTAATCCAATTAATTTTTCATCAAATTGATCATACATAACTCTAAGTTATCAATATGTAAGCAAACTCAAACAAACAATTTGATCAAATCATGTTCAAATAAAAAATACCCAAATTTTAGATTAAGAACCCTAAAATATTTCATGCTTAATTTAGGCTCTGATACCATTGTTGGGTTCTCTAAGAACAATAACCAATATCTTTAAGCATTAAATCATGTGAATACGCAAAGTAAGGTAGCAGAAAATACTTACAATGCTCGGCTAAGGATGTGTAGACAACAAAACTTTTGCCTCCATTGAAGTTGCTCCAAGCTTCTCCTTTGATGTATGTTGAGCTTCCAAGCATGTTCTTGAATTCCAAACTCAAGGGTTTGTGTCCCTAACACCTTTGTATGACTCATTTGATGTGCTAGAATGGAGAATTTTTGCAACAAAAATTCCCCTTGCCTTTGTGTGACTCTCGGCCAAGCCAAGAGAAGAGAGGCATATGATGAAGTTCACGCCCAAGGCATTGAGAGGAGAGAAAAGAAAAATGAGTGAAGTGTGTAATGATTTTCCAAAAATCAAAACCATATACCAAATCTAGATTTGGTAAAAAGTCCATCACCTTTTCAAAGTTGAACGTTTGGTAAGTCATCACCAAATACCAAACTCCATCAACATAAAGTGATGAGAATGACATGTGATGTGACTTAATGTGGGCCCCACTTTGATTCAAAATCCGAGTGGGCCCGTAAACACATTCCTGGCTTGAGTTCGTTAATTCCGAATTAACGAATTTTCTGTTGCGACTTAATTAAATAAAATTTAATTAAATAATTATGCCTAGAAAAATTAATATTAAAGTCACTCGCGAATTAATTCTAAATTAATTCGTTTGCCCGAATTAAAATCTAATTTTAATTCCGTTATGAAATCTAATTTCATTTAATATATCGAATATATTATTTTATCGATTAATTCCAAATTAATCGTTCATTCTCTATTAATTGAATTTTATCTCATATAAAATTCTCCGTAATTAATCCTAGATTAATATTCTCTCTCTTCTAAATAATCCTAGATTAATTATGTTCGAGTCATACGTCATCAGTGAATATTCGGGAAGCGACCCATGAGATCTCTGGATATGTTGGAAGTAAATCCGATTATCGGACAATCCGAATACGTGCATACCCCGTACCACGTTTTTACCAATTTACAAGACATGGTTGGCTTCTAGCAAAGCACCGTGCCTACCCAATTCTCTAGAAATATTCTTTTAGGAATATATAATCTATGTCAGTTGTAGTATACGTAGTATTGCGTATTACGATCTAGTATCGAATGTCACATGCTATGCCTGAGGCTGGAATTGTGTCTGCCCCGTACGAAGCATATATCGGATCTCTGGTAACTAGTCTCTATAATCGGATAATCATGACCTAGTCATATTATCCCGATGACTGCAGTACTAAAGAGTACTAGTTCCGTATCCTACGTGATCATCATCTCCATATGAGTGAAGTGATACTTCCAACTTGACATCACACCCAATACACTACGATTCTCAATATACCCAGAAGAGGCGTACACAGAACCTGTTAAAGCCCCAGATGACCAAAAACAAAGTATACTGATTGTCGAAAGTATTAGCGATGCAAGTCTCAGGTTAAGACCAAATACACCTACCCTGATTCGGATTCCCATAGACACATAGTCATACTACCAATGAGATTCTGAGGGGTCTATCTAGAGCGACGCTGTTTCCGTACCATCGGTAAACAGAACCTCCTATTACACTTGCAAAAATGTCCAATACTTAAATATATGAGAACTATGTCGTTATGCTCCCACAACGCGCACAAGTGCAATACTAGTCTATTCCCAATTATCGATGTCCAATCTTGATAATACTACGACTATGGATATTTAATGATTAAACCTTAGTGGATTAACATTGTCTCATATCCTATTAATCTGGTACTAATCATATGGACTTTTATCATTTATGTATCTTGGTAATCTAATTACAAATGATAAAAGGGCAATTTCCTTTGTCACATAGTTAATTTGTACAACAACACCATCTTCTATACAAATAGTGATGTTATGGGTCATAATTGTCCAACAGATAGGAGTGCCGTACCTCATAATTTGATATCGGCAATGCAAGCGTTTAAGCTTCTTCAAAAGAATAATAGGGGTTACTTATCTTATGTGACGAATAGTAGAGTGGGAGAAAAGAACATTGAACATATTTCGGTGATAAGGGAGTATTCTGATGTTTTCCCAGATTAGTTGCCAGGCTTACCACAGGATAGAAAGATTGAGTTCTGTATAGATGTAGTATCAAACACGCAACCTATATCGATTCCTCCATATAAAGTGGCCCCTGTAGAACTCAAATAATTGAAAGCACAACTGTAATATCTGAAGGATAAGGCTTTCATTCGTTCCAGCGTGTCCCCGTAGAGCACTCCAGTGTTATTCATAAGAAAGAATGATGGAACACTTCAATTGTGTATAGATTACCGACAGCTGAATAAGGTGATGATCAAGAATAAGTATCCATTACCAAGAATTGATTACTTGTTTGATCAGCTACAAGGGGAGCAGTGCTTTTCAAAGATCGATCTTCGGTTAGGATATCATCAGTTGAAGATTAGAAAGAGTGATGTACCGAAGACAACCTTTCAGACTAGATATGGACATTACGAGTTCTTAGTAATGTTGTTTGGCTTGACTAATACCCCTGCGGCTTTTATGAACTTGATGAATAGAGTATTTAGACCCTTTTTAGATCGATTTGTAATAGTCTTCTTCGATGACATTATGGTGTATTGACGTAGTGAGCAGGAGCACATAGAGCACTTGTACCAGGTGCTATAGACGTTAAGAGAACATAAGTTGTTTCCCAAGTTCTCTAAGTGTGAGTTTTGGTTGTCTAGTGTTGTATTTCTGGGCATGTTGTGTTAAAAGAAGGAATCAGTGTAGAATCCCAGAAGATTGAAGCCATTGAAAATTGGTACCGAACTACCAGTGTAACAGAGGTTCGTAGCTTCATGGGTTTAGCAGGATATTATAGGAGGTTCATAGATAATTTCTCCAAAATAGCTACCCTGTTAACGCGACTGACTCAGAAGAATGTAAGTTTGAGTGGTTAAATGTTTGTGAGAAGAGTTTCCAGGAATTTAAACGGTGATTGACTATTGCAAATATTCTAGCCCTGCCGACGGGATCAGAAGGGTTTATGGTGTCTTGTGATGCTTCTAGAGTGGGATTGGGATATGTTTTGATGTAGAGAGGAAAAGTTATTGCCTATGCCTCTAGGAAGTTAAAGCCCTATGAATAGAATTATCATACTCATGATTTAGAGATGGCAGCGATAATCTTTGCCTTGAAGATATGGCGACATCACTTGTATGATGAAAAATTTGAGATTTTCACTGACCATGAAAGTCTCAAATACATCCAGATCCAAAAGGATTTTAATTTGAGACAGAGGAGATGGATTGAGTTACTGAAGGATTACGATTGTTCAATTCAGCATCACCATGGCAAGGCTAATGTAGTAGCAGTGCTTTAAGCAGAAAATCTATGGGAAGTGTAGCTCATTTGCCGATTGACAGGTGTCGTCCAGCTAGAAAAATGCATAAGCGTATTCTAGATGGATTGAGTTTTCAAGTAACTACTCAGGGAGTATTGCTGGCACAGATACAGGTTCGATCTACCTTGGTAGATGAGATCAGAGTTGCCCAAGAAGTGGATCCTCAAATTCAGCAGATTATAGGCAGGTTAGAGCAAGAGGCAGATGATGAGTATTATATATATGGTGAGGGTCTCCTTAGGAAGCAACATAGAATTGTTGTTCCCCAAATTCAAGAATTGAGACGTTCACTATTGGAGAACGCTCACACCTCATCCTATACCATGCATCCTGGAATTACTAAAATGTACTATGATCTTAAGGATATCTATCGATGGGATGGTATGAAGAATGATGTAGTAGATTTTTTTGCAAAATGCCTCACTTGTCAGCAAGTTAAAGCAGAACATCAGAGGCCAGAAGGGAAGCTCCATAGCTTTGATGTGTCTGAATGGAAATGGGAGAAGATTACTATGGTTTTCATGGTTGGGCTTCCATGTACCCCGAAAGGGTATGATTCTATATGGGTTATTATTGATAGGTTAACTAAGTCCACACATTTCCTTCCAGTAAAGACAAATTATTCAGTAGCCCAATATGTCAAACTGTATTTGGATGAGATAGTGTCATTGCATGGTGTGCCTATCTCGATAATCTCTGATCGGGGTTCTCAATTCACATCAAATTTTTGGTATTCGTTTCAAGAAGCTTTAGGTTCCCAGCTATATTTTAGTACGGCTTTCCACCCTCAGATGGATGGTCAGTCAGAACGAACCATACAGACCCTGGAGGATATGTTACGAGCCTGTGTGATTGATTTTGAGGGATGGTGGGACCATCATTTGCCACTTATAGAGTTTGCATATAACAAAAGCTATCAAGCAAACATTCAGATGGCTTCTTTCGAGGCCTTGTATGATAGGAAGTGTAGATTGTTGGGAATCTCTAAGGTCCCGTGGATCGAATAACAAGCAAGAAACAACATGTGAATACATCGAGGAAGTTGCGGAATACTTACATCGATCGGTTGAGGCGATGCGGTGAAGAATAAAACTTTTTAAGCCATTTGATGTCCTCCAAGGCTCACAGCAGTGAGTGAATTGTCCTCCTTGGTGTTCTCGGCAATCATCAAGGTTTGAGCTCCAAGCTTGATTTGGTGATTCCATGCTCACGGGTGGGTTTCCCTATCACCTTTGTATGTACTATTTTGTGTGTGCTAGCACTCTTGATTTTGGCCACAAAAATCAATCATCTTCTCCTTGTGATTCTCGGTGAAACCAGAAGGAAAAACAGCCCATTTTGGCGTGAGAGAGGGAGGAAGAAAGAGAAGAGAGAATGTGTTGGTTCGTTGCAAAATGTGTATCTAATACACTTTAATGAATTTCCAAATTCATTTTTCAAATTTTTGCTTTTCCAAAAAATCAAGGCTTTAATGCCAACCACCTCCATCAATCAATCAAGTGACAAATTGTCACATCACTCAAAGTGACACGTGATTTGACACTTGATGTGACTAATGATTTGACGCTTGATGTGACTTGCGAGCCGCACTTAAGTTCGCAATACGAGTGTGCTTGTAAACACTCCCGGGCTTGGGTTCGCTAATTCCAAATTAACGAATTTTCCATTGCGACGTAATTAAAAGATCATGCCTAGCGAAATCACTATTCACGTCGCTAACGAATTAATTCTAAATTAACTCATTCGCCCGAATTAAAATCTAATTTCAATTCCGCGTCGAAATCCCATTTCATAAAATATATCGAATATATTATTTTATCGATTAATTCCAAATTAATCGTTATCTCACTTTTAATGATATTTTATCCCAGATAAAATATCTCCGTAATTAATCCCAGATTAATTTTCTCTCTCAACTAATTAATCCCGATTAATAAAGTGCGAGTCATATGTCATCGGTGAATCTTTGGGAAGCGACCTATGAGATCCCCAGATATGTTGGCAGTAAATCCAGTCGTTGGACTATCCGAACACGTAAGTACCTAGTACTACGTTTGTACCGATTTACAAGACAAGGTTGGCTTCTAGCAAAGTGCCATGCCTACCCAATTCTCCAGAAATATCCTTACAGGAATATGTGATTTGTATCAGGCGTAATATACGTAGTATTGCGTATTTCGATCCAGTATCGGATGTCACGTGCTAGGCCTGGGGCTGGAATTGTGTCTCCCCCGTACGAAGCACATTTCAGATCTCTGGTAACTAGTCTCTATAATCGGATAAACATGACCTAGTCATTTTATCCCGATGACTGCAGTACATAAGAGAGCCAGTTCCGTATCCTACGTGACCATCATCTCCACTATGATTGGAGTGATACTTCCATCTTGACATCATACCCAACACACTACGATTCTCAATATACCCAGCAGAGGCATACACAGAACTTGTTAAAGCTTGGACGACCTAAAAACAAAGCATATTGATTGTCGCAAGTATTAGCGGTGCAAGTCTCAGGTTAAGACCAAATACACCTACCCTGATTCGGACTTCGATAGACACATAGTCATACTACCAATGGAATTCCGAGGGGTCTATCCAGCGCGAAGCTGTTTCCCGTACCATCGGTTAACACAACCTCCTATTACACTTGCATGAGTATCCTATACCCAAATATATGAGAACTATGTTGTTATGCCCTCACAATGCGCACAAGTGTAATACTAGTCTTTTACGCATTATCGATGTCCAATCTCGATAATACTCTGACTAGGGATATTTAATGATTAAACCTTCGTGGATTGATACTGTCTCATATCATCTCAATCCAGGAACTAATCATAAGGACCTTTAATCATTTATACATCTTGGTGATCTAATCACAAATGATAAAAGAGAAATCTCATTTGTCACATAGTTAATTTGTACAAAAACACCATGATTTGAGCAAATAGTGACACTATAGGTCATAACTGTCCAACAATCTCCCACTTGGCCTATAGCCAGTCACTCAACTGGTAGAAAAGCGGTTTTGGCATTCAGCTGCCACATCTCATAAATGAAACATGCATCATCAGCATTATCCAAATGGATTTAACCATGGCAACAGGTAAAGGTTTCGTCGTAATCGACAAAATATTGATAACGATACCTTTTCGCTACAAGCCTAGCATAGTACGTTGGTCTGTTGCCTTCCATGTGTGTCTTCCTTGAAGACTTATATGGTACTATTAGGCACAATGCCTTACAGTACAACAACTAGTATCCAAACTTGGTTGGTATACATGGAATCCATTTCGGATATCATGGCACTTTGCCATAATAGGGAGTCGATACCTTGTATCACTTCCTTATACGTAGTCAGTGTTGGTTATTATCTAGGTCCCAAGATCAAACAAGCGATGAAAACAAAGTGTGAACACACCAACGGAGATAGCGGAATACTCACATCGATCGGTTGAGTCGATTTGGAGACGAATCAAGGCCAAATAGCCACTGCCAAGGACGCCAAACTGATGCAGTTCACTGCCTCCATTTTCAGAATTTTGAGATGACAAACGGAGCTCCAAGCCTCGTCTAACGGATCCCGGCTCATGGGCGAACCTCCCTACCACCTTCGCAAGACTCGTAAGTGTGCTAGCACTTGATTTCTCACCATGAAAAAACACTCTTGCTTCCCTTTTATTCACGCCATTTTGCTTCAAAAACAGTGAGCATTTTTCAGTTTGGGCGTGAGGAGAAGAGAGAAAATGAGAGAGATGAAGTTGTGTATTAAGTTATTTGCATTTGAATTTCAAGTGTATCTTATACACTTTAGTGAATTTCAAATGAATTTCACTTGCATTTACCTTTAATTTGAATTCAAAAAGTCAAACAATAAAGGCAAACACTATGCACATCATATCCATCACTATTCACATCAACTTTATTAAAGTGACATGTTGTCAAGTCACATCACTCAAAGTGACAAGTGATTTGACGCTTGATGCGACTAATGATTTGATACTTGATGCGACTTGCGACGCCGCACTCGAATACGAAATACGAATGCGCTCGCAATCACACTCGGGCTCGGGTTCGTTAATTCCAAATTAACTATTTTTCCGTAGCGTCGTAATTAAATGATTACGCCTAGCGAATTCACTATTCACGTCACTAACGAATTAATTCTAAATTAATTTGTTCGCCCGAATTAAAATCTAATTTTAATTCCGCGTCGAAATCTAATTTCATTTAATATATCGAATATATTAATTTACCGATTAATTCCAAATTAATCATTATCTCTCTCTAGACGATATTTTATCCTAGATAAAATATCTCCGTAATTAATCATAGATTAATTTTCTCATTCTTCTATATAATCCCAGATTATTTAAGAGTGCGAGTTGTGCATCATCGGTGGATTATCGGGAAGCGACCCATGAGATCCCCGGATAAGTTGGCAGTAGTAAATACGGTCGTCGGAGTATCCGAATCACGTACGTACCATGTACTACGTTCTACCGATTTACGAGACAAGGTCGACTCCTAGCAAAGCAACAAGTCTACCCAATTCTCCGGACATATCCATTTAAGAATATTAAGATCTGTATCAAGCGTAGTATACCAATGTATTGTGTGTATCGGCCCAGTATCGGATAGTCACGTGCTAGGGCTGGGGCTGGATAAGTGTCTACCCCGTCCGAAGCACATACGCGGAACCGGTTAAAGCCCTGTACCACCATGACCAAAGTCTACCTTTTATCGCAAGTATTAGCGATGCAAGTCTCAGGTTAATACTATACACACCTACCTTGATTTCGGACTCCCATAGACACATAGTCATAATACCAATGGGATTCCGAGGGGTCTATCCAGAGCGAAGCTGTTTCCCATACCATCGGTGAAACACGACCTCCTATCGCACTTGCATAAGTATCCAATACTTATATTTATGAGAACTATGCCGTTGTGCCCTCACAACGTACACAAGTGCAATACTAGCCTATTCCGCATTATCGATGTCCAGTCTCGATAATACTCCGGCTAGGGATATTTAATGATTAATCCTTCGGGGACTGATATTGTCTCATATCATTCTCAATCCAGGAACTAATCATAGGGACCTCTCTTCATTTATATATCTATGGTGATCTAATCACAAATGATGAGAGTGCAATTTCCTTGTCACATAGTTAATTTGCTACAACAACACAATGATCTGTGCAAATAGTGACGCTATGGGTCATTTTGTCCAACAATCTCCCACTTGGCACATAGCCAGTCACTCAAGTGTCCCACACCCGAACTATGTACGGTTCGCTCAAATTGCTGAGGAAAGGTTTTTCGTCAGCGATTTGTTTGATTATCATTTGACGCGATTTATACGATCATCACATCGCCACGATGTATTATCCGAACGAATCAGATGATATGGAAGTATATATCTGGATCGTCGATGAGACCTTTAATTCCTTAGCATGTGCTGACGCCTAGCTCAACTGCTAACAGAACTATATCTAATCCAATTAGATTTATTTTCGACCCAAATGGATTCTATTGCTGCCTCAGCTGCAGCAATAATCCGCATTTGTTGTTTATTCGGCAACAGTTATCTTACTCGGAATATATCCAGCTCACTGTCCCGTTATTCAAACTTTATAGTACCTCAGTATTTAATTGTTTGGAAACTTGCAGCGGTGATCCCAGTCACTTCAAGTTCTCCTTCTCCATAGTTTAAGATAGCATCTTTAGTTCTCTGAGATACTAACAGATGTTCTTAATATCAATCAGTGACTGTCACTTGGATTGACCTGATTGTGACTCCATATGCTCGAAGCGTATGAGACACCCTATCAAGTACATTTTAAATGTACAATTTCCCAGAGAGTGTTAACAACTCCAAATCTATCCCAGTAGATCTTTATTCCTTGAATAAAGGTTGTTACTCCCCAGAATTCTACGGAGAATTTCTATGAAAGCCAAGCTTTCAAAAATTTCTTTATGGGAATTTCATTGTCAGTGCCCTCTCCCACTAACCTCCTTATATACACAAGAATTATTTCGTTTTGAGTCAAATCATAAATCATTATGATTATTTCAAAACGACAGTTCCAAGAACCTTATGCTTGCTTCAATCCAAACATGGATCGAATAACCCGCAAACCTTGTTTGTCGGTTATTCAAAATCGTCAGGATGTTGTAAACATCCTCCAAAAGGTTTCCTTTTCAGGAAAGTGATTTTGATCTACAACTGACACATTTCATAAATGAAATACGCAGTTATCAACAAGCATATTCAAAATGGATTTACCATGGCAACAGGTAAAAGGTTGAACCGTTATTAACACAATGTTGATAACGATACCTTTCCGTCAAAAGCCCAGCTTTGTACGTTGGTATGTTGCCTTCCATGTATGTCTTCCTTGAAGACGTTTAATGTACCAATAGGCACAATGCCTTGTGGTACCAAAACTAGCATTCAAAATAATTGTTATACATGGAATCCATTTCGGACTCATAGCAATTTGCCATAATAGGGAGTCGATACCTCGTATCACTTCCTCAAAACGTAGTCGGTGGATATACCTCATAAGATTGACATCTTTATGAGGTTAGATCAGAAACCCATACCCTAGGTTGCTTTCTGACTCTATCCGATCTAACGAAGTTCTTGTGTATTGAAGATTAATGGTACAGATTCATCATAGATGAACTATATGTGTTCCATTAAGGACTTCGTGCCTTGAACAGTATTACTCCGATTTTCATCGAGTATCAATATCCTCCCATTGACCACTGCATATCGGTATTCCTCTCAGGAAAAACCGCAGGGTGAGCAACAATCACATTGTTCTCATGTGAGATTTACAAGTACTATACTTAAGGTTTCCCTTAGGATAACCTATATGGCACTTATCCAATTTGGGTCTTTTAGTTTGGTATCATCCAAACGTTATGTCTGGCATACCCAAATTACTAGGAATGAGAAACCTCGTTTCTTCCCTGTTCATATCCTATATGACATCTGTCAAACAGATTTATATGGAACCTTATTCTAAATAAGTTTTGCACTGTTAATACATATCCTATTGAAGGAAACAGTAGCTCAGAGCGACTCGTGATAAACCTTATCATGTCCAACAAAATTCGGTTTTAGTTCGGACACACCGTCTAACTGACGTGTCTCGGGAGGAGTCCTCATATGAAAGAATACCGTACTCTTTCATGTACATATGAAACTTACTGCTTAAGTATTTTCCAATACGGTCTTACGTGGCGGAATAATACTATAGCCGATCTGTTTTTCTATTTGTGTCGAAACTCTAAAGTTTCCAATTTGTGTTCTTCAAAAGAAACACATAACCATAACGTGATGCTACATCCGTTAAGGTCACGAAATATTCATGTTCACATCTAGCTTAGCTAGATATGGGCCCACTTACTTCACCATGAATAGGGCTAACAGATCGGTGGCCCTTATACTATTACCAAGTAAATAGTATTTTAGGTACTTTACCTTATAAACTAGATTCGCAGACCTTATTTGAATAGTCAAATCAGTCCTAGTACCCACTCTTCAAAAGTGTGGATATACGAGTCTTGTTTAATTGTGTCCTAGACAACAATGCCCACAAATAAGTCTCTATTGATCAAATCAATTTGAGCTATTTATTTGTCATTTTATATGTTTGAGATTTTATTTATATTCAAAATATAAATTCTGTTATTTACATCTAATGTATTATCTCAGTATCATCTTTATATAATAAAACACTTAGTGTTCTATAATATAAAGGTTTTATCCGTAACGGATTAAACACTGATATAGAGATAATGTCTCTAGTCAAACTAGTTACATCATAACAGTTCCTAATTTAAGTACATACCCGAAGGGTAGTTCCTAAACTTAGGTATCTACGGTCGGACAACGACTTTCGTCCCGTTTCCGATTCGCAGAGAAATCTCGGCTTGAAGTCAGTATCCAGCTCATAGCGGATTCTGAACATCAATACATATATTTATGTACCACACTAAGTATTTAAAATCCAATTTCAATACTAGTAGTGAACATAACTTTGACAAATTTTTAAAGTTAAAGCCTCGCCTTTCTTAATTCCTTCGTGTCTTCCATATCCAAATGGTAGTCACTTTGGGATATGTCAATTATCATTTCAATATTTCACAAACCTTTGGCCAAGCCTTGGGTTTCGGAATATCGAAATGATGTGCACCTTGTGCAACTTGCCCAATTGCAAACTTTGACTTCTCTCCACTAGAATAGTCAAATCAACTCTCTAAGAATTATTAATTGCATTTTAATACATTAAATCTAAAGATAGATTTATGATAAGTATATTAAATTAAGCACTAAAGTCATCATCACATAAATCTTCCAAAGATTTTATGCTCTACTTACTGCTTAATTATGGGCCTAGATATAACAAGTTATTTTATCCAATAAAGTAACCTATTATTAATTCCCAATGAAAATTAAATCATTTAAAACATTAATCCAATGATTATATATTTTAAATATTCAACTTTTCAATTCTTTCTTGATTTCAATAGTCCAACTATTTAATCAATTTAATAAGGTACTATTTATTATAATGATTACAATAATCCAATTATTTAATCAACTATAATTTTAATATTGATTACTATAATCTAATTATAAAATCAACTATCATTTTAATTCAATTATATTATTACTATAATCCAATTATAAAATCAACTATATATTGAATGAGTTTGTATATAGTCCAACTATATATATTTTTAAAACAACATAAAATATTAGTCCAACTAATACTTTTGATTAATATGACGAGTAAAATAGATGAGCTCGTTTAGCGAGTATTCGAACGAATGTTGCAAATTCAATACTTGCCTCCCACTATTTTTCGTCGAGCCTCTAACCCTCTGTCGAGTACTCGGGAAACCGTGTTTCCTAGTGGGCTAGGATCCCGTTAAATATCACACAATCTTGACTTTGGCCAACAAATTGTATGATAATTAACTAGGTAGATCTCGAAGATCAATTGGATCCCATCCAACTCCTAGATCCAGTAGGTGGACATCCAAGTCCCAAACATATATCTTATATATGCCTATACATCGAATGTATACCCTAACCTTTTTCCTCTGAATCAACTAGGCCTTGGCTTTGCACAACAAACCTAGTGATCCCAGTCAAGCGCGGACCCATTGACATGGAAGCTTCGTAATCAATGTCAATGGACAAGAAGTGGTCTTGACTTTGGCCAACAAACCACAACTTGGACACGACACCGATATGGAACAAAGCCTCGTGATTAAAACACATCTTCGACGGACAAGGGCTTGACTTTGGCCAACAACCCCTGCCAATCTCGGATCTTGAGCAAGAATCACTCAATGGAAGGAAAATAAACGCTTGATATTTAACGAGGGTTTTTCGCGTGCAAATTGGCTACCAATTTAATTATCTTTGTTAAGGTCTCATCATCATACACCCTTAAACATGCATTCTAAATACATAATAAAACGAGTATGAAAATAAAATAAAATAATAATGATATGCGGATGGATACTTAACACATTGATCCTAGATCAAATCTCTCCCTTTCTCACTCAAGCTAGCACTAGTATTACTTCTACCCGTTACACTACACTTCTAAAGAAACCTCATTTACATGAGGGGAATAGGTGAGAAGAGAATACAAAGAGAATAGAGGTGATAAGGCTGGACACGCAGGTCCAATTTAATAAATCGAATTTATTACAACAATTTCTAAAATTGCCGCACCCGACTAATATCCATCGATATACATTATTCATACAACACAACCACGTATTCACACAAACATAAGCATGCTATCAATCAATCTAATCAAATTAATTAATCTGATAATTAAGTGATCATCCAATGTTCAAACAACGATTTGATTTTGTTTGAGTCAAACTCGTTTTTGCGAATAAGTACTAAAGTACGAATTCATGAATTAAATTAAACTACATCATTAAATCAAATTAACATGTATTTAATACTAATTCACTATTCAATTCCAAATTAAATATTACACTTTTATTTAATAAACCTTTTACGATTTAAATTCCAAATTAATCGCTACGGATCTCAAAACCCGATTAACGTCCAAGTCAATTCAATTAAAGTCCAATGGGCTTTTAATGATTTCTTAAGGCGTGGACTTTTGGTCAACTCGGGTCAAACCGATAACCAAAGTCCAATCCGGGATTTACCCCATAAGCCCATAAATCAATCTTGGCCCATTAGGCCCAATTGAACTTTAAAGGTTCATTAGTCGCATTTGGGCTTTATGGTTAAGGTTTTGGGCCCAATTGGATCCAATCCATTTGGCCTAAACCCAACTTGATAAAATCAAGCCCAATAGGCCCAAATACAACATTAGAAGCCCAAATCCAATTTAAGCCTAAATAATTAAATTTCATGAATCCAATTCCGCAATTTAATTACCTAAAGTGCATTATATGATTAATCAACTAAATCAACATTTCCAAAACACCATTATTCCAATTAATCATGCTCATTATCATTATCATATGTCCAACACATAAATGAAAAATCAAACCCATTACATGCTTAAAGGTCTCGGCCAAGAGGGATTTCACATCCGATTTGGTTTCAATCCAATCAAACCCACAATCGACATTAAATCAACATCCTAAATGATTCATACACATCCAATGTTCATAAAATCACAAAATCCAAGACATTAGGGCATTATACCATTCGGCCAAGTGAAGCAAATTGGGGATTTTATCCAATTCAAAATTAAATCCAATTCAATCTCAAATCAACATCATCCTACATGATTATAACTCATCCAATGAATCAAAATGAAAAAATTCCAAGATTTCCAAATATCCATCACATTCGGCCAAGGTCAAATATTTGGGGAAATAATTCCAAATCATTTTTCACAAATTGGTCCAACCAAAATGAAATTAAACATGTTATAAGCATACTTAAACAATCAATTTATTCAAATCATGCTCAACACACATTTACCCAAATTTTAAGCCCTACATTTTTCATGCTTGAACCTAGCTCTTGATGACATTGTTGGTTATTATCTAGGTCCCAAGATCAAACAAGCGATGAAAACAAGTGTGAACATACCAACGGAGATAGCGGAATACTCACATCGATCGGTTGAGTCGATTTGGAGACGAATCAAGGCCAAATAGCCACTGCCAAGGACGCCAACTGATGCAGTTCACTGCCTCCATTTTCAGAATTTTGAGATGACAAACGGAGCTCCAAGCCTCGTCTACGGATCCCGGCTCATGGACGAACCTCCCTACCACCTTCGCAAGACTCGTAAGTGTGCTAGCACTTGATTTTTCACCATGAAAAACCACTCTTGCTTCCTTTTATTCACGCCATTTTGCTTCAAAAACAGTGAGCATTTTTCAGTTTGGCGTGAGGAGAAGAGAGAAAATGAGAGAGATGAAGTTGTGTATTAATTTATTGCATTTGAATTTCAAGTGTATCTTATACACTTTAGTGAATTTCAATGATTTCACTTGCATTACCTTTAATTTGATGTGATTTCAAAAAGTCAAACAATAAAGGCAAACACTATGCACATCATGTTCCATCATATTCACATCAACTTTATTAAAGTGACATGTTGTCAAGTCACATCACTCAAAGTGACAAGTGATTTGACGCTTGATGCGACTAATGATTTGATGCTTGATGCGACTTGCGACGCCGCACTCGAATTCGAAATACGAATGCGCTCGCAATCACACTCGGCTCGGGTTCGTTAATTCCAAATTAACGATTTTTCCGTCGCGTCGTAATTAAATGATTACGCCTAGCGAATTCACTATTCACGTCGCTAACGAATTAATTCTAAATTAATTTCGTTCGCCCGAATTAAAATCTAATTTTAATTCCGCGTCGAAATCTAATTTCATTTAATATATCGAATATATTAATTTACCGATTAATTCCAAATTAATCATTATCTCTCTCTAGACGATATTTTATCCTAGATAAAATATCTCTGTAATTAATCCTAGATTAATTTTCTCTCTCTTCTATATAATCCCAGATTATTAAGAGTGCGAGTTGTGCGTCATCGGTGGATTATCGGGAAGCGACCCATGAGATCCCCGGATAAGTTGGCAGTAAATACGGTCGTCGGAGTATCCGAATCACGTACGTACCAAGTACTACGTTCTACCGATTTACGAGACAAGGTCGACTCCTAGCAAAGCACCAAGTCTACCCAATTCTCCGAACATATCCATTTAAGAATATTAAGATCTGTATCAAGCGTAGTATACCAATGTATTGTGTGTATCGGCCCAGTATCGGATAGTCACGTGCTAGGGCTGGGGCTGGATAAGTGTCTACCCCGTCCGAAGCACATATCGGATGCCTGGTAACATAGTCTCTATAATCGGATATTCATGACCTGGTCACAATATCCCGATTGGTTGCGCAACACTCAAGAGCACTAGTACCGTATCCTGCGTGACATCATCTCCACTATGACTGAAGTGATACTTCCGTCTTGACATCACACCCAATACACTACGACTCTCTGATAAACCCAGAAGTGGTGTACGCAGAACCGGTTAAAGCCCTGTACCACCAAGACCAAAGTCTATCGATTATCGCAAGTATTAGCGATGCAAGTCTCAGGTTAAGACTATACACACCTACCTTGATTTCGGCCTCCCATAGACACATAGTCATAATACCAATGGGATTCCGAGGGGTCTATCCAGAGCGAAGCTGTTTCCCGTACCATCGGTGAAACACGACCTCCTATCGCACTTGCATAAGTATCCAATACTTATATATATGAGAACTATGCCGTTGTGCCCTCACAACGCACACAAGTGCAATACTAGCCTATTCCGCATTATCGATGTCCAGTCTCGATAATACTCCGGCTAGGGATATTTAATGATTAATCCTTCGGGGACTGATACTGTCTCATATCATTCTCAATCCATGAACTAATCATAGGGACCTCTCTTCATTTATATATCTATGGTGATCTAATCACAAATGATGAGAGTGCAATTTCCTTGTCACATAGTTAATTTGCTACAACAACACAATTATCTGTGCAAATAGTGACACTATGGGTCATTTTGTCCAACAGTCAGTTCGTATTCCTCAATAAGATTGACATCTCTTTAAGGTAAGATCAGAAACCCATACCCTAGGTCGTTTTCTGATTCTCTCCGACTAACGCGTTCTTATGTATTCAAGATTACTGGTTTAGCTTCATCTTTGATGAACTATTTGTGTTCCATTAAGGAATCAGTGCCTGTATAGTATTACTCCGATTTTCATCGAGTTTTACTTTCCTCCCACTTACCACTGCATATAGGTATTCCTCTTAGGAAAACCGTATGGCGAGCAACAATTACATTGTTCTCTAGTGAGTTGTATAAGTACTATACTTAGGTTTCCCTAGGATAACCTACAATTAGGCACTTATCTAATTTGGGTTTTAGTTTGGTATCATCCAAACATATGCCCAGCATATACCCAAATCATCAGGAATGAGAAACTCGGTTTTTTCCTTTATATCTAATATGAATTATGTCAAACAAATTTTTATGGAAACTTATTCAAAATAAGTATTGCACTGTTAATGTGTATCCGTTGAAGGAAATGGTAGCTCAGAGCGACTCAAGATTAACCTCATCATGTTTAACAAAATTCAGTTTCTCCGTTCAGACACAACAGTCAAACTGACATGTTCCGGGAGGAGTCCTCATTGAAAGAATACTATACTCTTTCATGTATATGTGAAACTTATTGCTTAAGTATTTTCATCATGGTCTAACTGTGATGTTTTAACACTTTAGCCGATCTGTTTGTCTATTTCGTGTCGAAACTTTAAAAGTTTCTGATTCGTGTTTCAAAAGAAACACATAACCATAACGCGATGCCACATCCGTGTAGGTCACGAAATATTCATATCCACACCTAGCCTAGCTAGACATGGGCCCACTTGCTTCACTATGAACTAGGGCTAATAGATCGGTGGCACTAACTCTTTTACCAAGTAAAGAGTATTTTAGGCATTTTGCCTAATAAACTAGATTCGTAGACTTTATTTGAATAAGATCAAATCAGTCCTAGTACCCACCCTTTGAAAGTGTGGATATACGATTCTTGTTTAATTGTGTCCCAGACAACAATGCCACAATTAAGTTTCAACTGATTAAATCAGTTTGAGCTAATTGTTTGTCATTTTGTATGTTTGAGATTTATTTATATTCAAAATATAAAAAATTGTTATTCACATCTAATGTGTTTATCTCAATATCATCTTTATATAATAAAACACTTTAGTGTTCTAGAATATAAAGGTATATCCGCAACGGATTAAACCCTGATACAGAGATAATGTATCTAGTCAAACTAGTTACATTTTAACAGTTTCCTAATTTAAGTACGTACCTGAAGGGTAGTTCATAAACTTAGGTATCTATGGTTAAAACAGCGACTTTCGTCTCGTTTCCGATTCGCAGATTATCTCAACTGAAGTCAGTATCCTGCTCATAGAAGATTTTGCACATCAATATATATTTATGTACCACACTTAGTATTTAAAATCCAATTTTCATACTAGTAGTGAACATAATTTTGACAAACATATTTGAAGTCAGAGCCTTGCTCGTTTTTCAATTCCTCCATGTCTTCCTTGTCCAAATGGAAGTCACGCTTCCGCGATTCCCTTTGCCACAATTAAGGCAGACATTTTGGGATATGTCATTTATCTTCCCAGAAGATTATAATGATTTTGCCTTTGCCCTTTTCACACTCCAGAAGCCTTTGGCCTAGCCTTGGCCTTCCAGAATGTCGAAGTAAAGTGCGCCTTGCGCTACTTGCCTTATTGCAAACTTTGGCTTTGACTCCTTGAGTATAGCCATTAACTCTCCAAGAGTTTACTATTGCAATTTAGTACTTCAAAGATCTAAAAATAGATCTATGAAGATCCTTCAATTTCATTATCATACAATAAGGATCTAATCCTTAGTTCTGATTAAGAAATTAAGGAGTCTAATCGGCAAGCTTAATGGATTAAGCACTAAAGTTATCATTACATGAATATTCCAAATATCATGTTCTACTATTTGCTTAACTCCGGGCTTAGGCCTAATATGTTATTTTATCAAATAAAGTAACTTATTAATTTTCAGGACTATCCTGAAATTTTATTCCCAATTTGAAAATTAAATGATTTAAATACATTTTCCCTAGGATTATGTTTTAAATGCTAATCTTTCAATTTTATCTTGATTCTAATAGTCCAACTATTTAATCAACGATTTTAGGTACTAATTATTATAATGATTACTATAGTCCAACTATATAATCAACTATAATTTAATAGGTTAAATTCAATTATATTGATTACTATAATCCAATTATAAAATCAATTATAATTAATTAAATCAAATATATTGATTACTATAATCCAATTATATAATCAACTATAAATGATATAGTTTGAATACAGTCCAACTGTTTTAAAAACACAATTAAATATTAGTCCAACTAATAATTAATTTATTTGACGTAATATTTGAAATGAGCGCATATGGCAAGTTACTAAACGAATATTGCAAATTTAATACTTGCCTCCCACTATTTTCCGGCGAGCCTCTAACCCTCTGTCGAGCACTCGGGAAACCATTTTTCCTAGTGGGCGGCTAGGATCCCGTTAAATACACACAATCTTGACTTTGGCCAACAAATTGTATGATAATTAACTAGGTAGATCTCTAAGATCAATTGGATCCCATCCAATTCCTAGATCCAGTAGGGGGACATCCAAGTCCGAAACATATATCTTATATATGCCAATATATCCAATATATTGCCTAACCTTTTTCCTCTGAATCAACTAAGCATGGCTTTGGCACAACAAACTTAGTGATCCCAGTTAAGCGTAACCCATTGACCATGGAAAGCTTCATAATCAATGTCGATGGACAAGAAGTGGTGTTGACTTTGGCCAACAAACCACAACTTGGACAAGACACCGATATGGAACAAAGCTCTCATGATTCAAACACATCCTCGACGGACAAAGGCCTTGACTTGGCCAAAAGCCAATGCCAGTCTTAGATCTTGAGTAAGAATCACTCAATGGAAGGAAAAACGCTTAATATTTTGTGAGGGTTTTTCGCGTGCAAATTGGCAACCAATTTATTATCTTTGTTAAGGTCTCATCATCATACACCCTTAAACATGCATTCTAAACACATAATAAGGCGCGTAAATAAAATAATAATGATATGCGGATGGACACTTTACACATTGATCCTAGATCAAATCTCTCCCTTTCCTCTCTCCCGCTAGCACAAGTATTGCTTCTACCGTTACATAAAACCTCTAAAGAAACCTCATTTACATTGAGTGGAATAGGTGAGAAGAGAAATACAAAGAGTAAGGAGGTAATAGGCTAGACACGCAGGTCTAATTAATAAATTCTAAATTTATTACAATAATTTCCAAAATTGCCCCACCCATCTAATATCCATCCGATATAAATTATCCATGCATTGCAACCGTGTATTCACATAAGTATGTTATCAATCAATCTAATCCAATTAATTAATCTGATAATTAATGACCATCCAATGTTCAAACAACGATTTGATTTTGCGCGAGTCAAAATCGTTTTGAGAATAAGTACTCAAAGTACGAATTCTTGAATTATACTAAACTACAACATTAAATCCAATTTAACTTGTATTTAATACTAATCCACTATTTAATTCCAAATTAAATATTACACTTTATTAATGAACCTTTATGACTTAAATTCCAAATTTAATCGTTATGGGTCTCAAAGCCCGATTAACATCCAATGTTAATTTAATTAAAGTCCAATGGACTTTTAATTAATTTCTTAAGGCATGGACATTTGGTCGACATGGGTCAAACCCAAATACCAAAGCCCATTTAAGGAATCACCCTTATTTGCCAAGAAACCAATTTTGGCCTATTAGGCCCAATTAAATATTAAAGGTCCATTAGTCATAATTTGACTTTATGGAAATGGTTTTGGGCTCAATTGGATCCAACCAATTTAGCCTAAACCTAACTTGGTACAACCAAGCCCAATTAGCCCATTTACAACTTTTAAGTCAAATTTCCAAAATTAGCCCAACATAATTAAATTCCAAAAAATCCAATTTCAAATTTAATTACTCAAAGTGTATAGCACAATTAATTACCCAAATCAATATTTCCAAAACACCAATTAACCATATTAATCATGCTTATCTACATTAAAACATGTCCAACACATTTTAACAAAAATCAAACACATTTCATGCTAGTAAGCTCTCGGCATTTGGGGATTTTAATGTCCAATTCGGTTTCAATCAAATGAAATCCACAATCAACATTTCCCCAATGATTCCAACTCATCCAATGAATCAAAAATCAAAAATACCAAGAATTAGGGCACTATCATCATTCGGCCAAGCCATGATTTTTGGGGAAAACTGTTCCAAACAACTTTTCATGAAATTGATCCAATCAAACTTCAATTCAACATCATTTAAGCATACTTAATCATCCAATTTCATTAAATCATGCTCAAACACATTTTACCCAATTTTAACCCTAAATCAAGTTTCATGCTTTTAACTCGCTCTGATACCATTGTTGGGAATCTCTAAGGTCCCGAGGATCGAATAACAAGCAAGAAACAACATGTGAATACATCGAGGAAGTTCCGGAATACTAACATCGATCGGTTGAGGTGATACGGTGAAGAACAAAACTTTTTAAGCCATTTGATGTCCTCCAAGGCTCACGGTAGTGAGTGAATTGTCCTCCTTTGTGTTCTCGGCAATCATCAAGTTTTGAGCTCCAAGCTTGATTTGGTGATTCCATGCCCACGGGTGGGTTTCCCTATCACCTTTGTATGTACTCTTTTGTATGCTAGCACTCTTGATTTTTGCCACAAAAATCACTCATCTTCTCCTTGTGATTCTCGGTGAAATTAGAAGGAAAAACAGCCCACTTTGGGCGTGAGAGAGGGAGGAAGAAAGAGAAGAGAGAATGTGTTGGTTGGTTGCAAAATGTGTATCTAATACACTTTAATGAATTCCAAATTCATTTTTCAAATTTTTGCTTTTCCAAAAAGTCAAGGCTTTAATGCCAACCACCTCCATCAATCAATCAAGTGACAAATTGTCACATCACTCAAAGTGACATGTGATTTGACGCTTGATGTGACTAATGATTTGACGCTTGATGTGACTTGCGAGCCGCACTTAAGTTCGCAATGCGAGTGCGCTCGTAAACACTCCCAGGCTCGGGTTCGCTAATTCCAAATTAACGAATTTTCCGTTGCGACGTAATTAAATGATCATGCCTAGTGAAATCACTATTCACATCGCTAACGAATTAATTCTAAATTAACTCATTCGCCCGAATTAAAATCTAATTTCAATTCCACGTCGAAATCCAATTTCGTATAATATATCGAATATTTATTTTATCGATTAATTCCAAATTAATTGTTCTCTCTCTTTTAATGATATTTTATCCCAGATAAAATATCTCCGTAATTAATCCCAGATTAATTTTCTTTCTCAACTAATTAATCCCAGATTAATAAAGTGCGAGTCATACATCATCGATGAATCTTCGGGAAGTGACCCATGAGATCCCCGGATATGTTGGCAGTAAATCCGGTCGTCAGACTATCCGAACACGTATGTACCTAGTACTACGTTTGTACCGATTTACAAGACAAGGTTGGCTTCTAGCAAAGCGCCATGCCTACCCAATTCTCCAGAAATATCCTTACAGGAATATGTGATCTGTATCAAACGTAGTATACGTAGTATTGCGTATTTCGATCCAGTATCGGATGTCACGTGCTAGGCTTGGGGTTGGAATTGTGTCTGCCCCGTATGAAGCTCATATCGTATCTCTGGTAACTAGTCTCTATAATCGGATAAACATAACCTAGTCATTTTATCCCGATGACTGCAGTACATAAGAAAACCAGTTTCGTATCCTACGTGACCATCATCTCCACTATGACTGGAGTGATACTTCCATCTTGACATCACACCCAGCACACTACGATTCTCAATATACCCAGCAGAGGCGTACACAGAACCTGTTAAAGCCCTGGACGACCTAAAACCAAAGCATATTGATTGTCGCAAGTATTAGCGGTGCAAGTCTCATGTTAAGACCCAATACACCTACTCTGATTCGGACTTCCATAGACATATAGTCATACTACCAATGGAATTCCGAGGGGTTTATCCAGACCGAAGCTGTTTCCCGTACCATCGGTTAACACAACCTCCTATTACACTTGCATGAGTATCCTATACCCAAATATATGAGAACTATGTCGTTATGCCCTCACAACGCGCACAAGTGTAATACTAGTCTTTTACGCATTATCGATGTCCAATCTTGATAATACTCTGACTAGGGATATTTAATTATTAAACCTTCATGGATTGATACTGTCTCATATCATCTCAATCCAGGAACTAATCATAAGGACCTTTCATCATTTATACATCTTGGTGATCTAATCACAAATGATAAAATAGCAATCTCCTGTGTCACATAGTTAATTTATACAACAACACCATGATCTATACAAATAGTGACGTTATGGGTCATAACTGTCCAACATAGATTCCCAGTATGATGGTTTGAAATGGGAGAAAAAAAGTTGCTCGAACCCGATTTAGTGTAAGATGCAGTGGAGAATGTGAAGTTGATCAGAGAAAGGATGAGAACATCTCAGAGTCGCTAGAAAAGTTATACAGATCGCCGGAGGAAAGATTTGGAGTTTCAGGTAGGAGATTCGGTGCTCTTGAAAGTGTCTTCTTTTAAGGGAGTCATGAGATTCAACAAGAGGGGTAAGTTAAGCCCTAGGTATGTCGGGCCATTCCAGATACTTCAAAGAGTTGGAGAGAAAGCATATGAGCTGGCGCTTCCACCCAGCATGGATATGATACATCCCGTGTTTCATGTGTCTATGCTACGTAAGTTTTTGCATGACGAATCTCATGTGTTAGAGCCCCAGACAGTCGATGTTTGTCAAGACTTATCCTATCTAGAGTAGTTAGTGGCAATAGTGGATAGAGAGACGAAGAAGTTACGGTCTAGATGGATTCCCTCAGTTAATGTGGTTTGGCAGCACCACAAGGAACAAGAGTCCACATGGGAGCCAGAAGAGACCATGAGAAAGCAATATCCCCAGCTATTCATAGAAGAATGTACGTTTCATACTTGTAAATGTTTTGATTCATGAATGAATCATTTTAAGGGGGAAGAATTGTAGTGACTTGAATTTCATAGTTCAACTAATGTCGTAACATGGTGACTTAGATAAACTTTCTCTGAGGGTTAACAGAAAGTTCTTGGAGATAACTTAGAGACCAATGGACCGTACTCGATTATGGGCTTGGCGGGCCTAGAGCTAGTTTATTGGGCCTAAATATTTTAGGAATAGAGTTGGCCATATTTTCAACTTAAATAAACTAGCCCAAAACTTAATTCCTTATATCTAGAAAAATATTTTTATTTCTTGAACAATTAAGAATGTGAGAATGAGCAAAAAATATTTTATGTTGCCCCATTGGCCGAGAGTTTCAAGAGAATAAGAAGAAGAGGGGATTTCTAATTTCCTTGCAAATTTCCAAGATAAACAAGGTAATTCAACCCCAAAGAAAGTCTAGGAAGAAGAAAATGAAGCTTGGGGTTCAATTAGTGAATGAAGATTTGATTCAAGGTAAGGAAATATTTGACCAAATTTTAAATGTTGATGTTTTGATGATTTGATGAATAAGGAGTGTTGTAGGCTTGAGTTTGATGATTTGTAAGATATTATTAAGTTAATAATGTAATGTTTTATGAAACCTCCAAATTGTGAAATTCCTAAGCATGGAACTAAGTTGAAGTTTATGAAATGAATGTGAGATGATGTTAGAGAGTGAAAATGGTGATATCTTGTATACTTGCTGATGTTATGGCATGAGTGGTGTTTTAGAATTTGAGAGTGAAGATAGAGAATTGGTGTTGGCCTTGAAAATGACGTTAAGCCCCTGGAGTCGCGACGCACAATAGAGGATGTCCTCTGCCCAGTTCTGCTCAAGTAAGCATCGCGATGCTCATGGGTCGGATTTGCGATGCGTAAAGAGAAATTGCTCTCTGTTTTCAGTTTGTCATGTGAGCGTCGCAACGCCAAAGATCTCACATCATGACACGGAAACAGAGAAAGCTCACTACCTCGGTTATGTTTTATGAGAGTCGCGATGCCTAACTCTTAACGTCACAAAGCATGTGGGAGTCACGACATATATTTATTAGGGTCGCACAAGGAACTATCAGATGCTCACTTCTTCAGCAGCTCGTGTGAGCGCCGCGACGCCCATAGACCAGTGTCGCGACGCGTGACTGAATTTTCCAGGATCAGTTTTATTCATTTCAATCTCACCTTTAGATATTACAGGGCACCTTAAAGATCTCGTATAAGAGTACTTACACGTATTACGTCATGTTACAAGTATAAAACGTCAATCATATATTATATTTTATTTCTTATCAATTGCAAGAAAACTAATGATTTCTTTGACAGTAGATCGACATCAAGGCACTCGGAGATCACCTACATCGGGCACCGCACCTGAATTTCTGTAGCATTGTGAGTGGAGTACTGATCGGTGCAATCACACGCGTATAACGCAAGCGCACGTATCGTTCAAGAAGTATAAAAAGTATCGATCCCACGAGGACTTAATACATAATCTATTAATTTTATGAGGTCAAATGATTACTAGTATCTAAAAGGTTGCTTAAATGATTTGAAATGGTGATGATTTTGAATTTAAAAACAAGTAAATAAAATTGCGCGAAAGTAGGTTTAAGAAAAATCAATATTAGGAAACTATCTAGGTTGTGAATCTTCCAATATCATTTTAAAGATGAAGTGGTTATTTCATTTTTGTGTAATATATTGGTTTACTAACCTGGAACACTAAATTATGCGAAAGGCTCTGTCGATGGTCAGACGCAAATACCCACCCAGTTTACCCAATTGAACCATATGTCTATGTCAACCAAGTTACCTGGATTCATTAAGTTTAAGTTCCAATTATGGCTACCCCCGCCCGACAGGTATATGTTTATCCTGTAAGGAAATCTATTAAAGGGTTATCTATCCTCAAGGAAGATCGTGGGCTATTAAGTCTAAGGCTGAAACCTAAAATTCCTTTGTCAAGTTTATTTTAGATTTACTAGATCAATCTTATTAGTGGCCAATTACAAGAGGCATTAAGCTTAAGACTTAATAAGTAAACATTTAAATTACACAAACTATAAAATAACCCCTTATAAACCGGTGATATTAGAATTCATCACAACCCCAGATAACTAACTTAGTTACGACACATAACTAGGGCTAGTAAAACTTAAATAAAATAAAAGACATAAAGTAAAATGCTGAAAGTAAATTGCTGAAAAGTAAATGACGGAAAGTAAATGCTGAAATTAAATACTGAAAATTAAATGCTGAAAAGTAAATGCTGAAAGTAAATTACTGAAAAGTAAATGCTGAAAGTAAATTGCTGAAAAGTAAATGCTGAAAGTAAATGCTGAAAAGTAAATAAAGTAAAAGTACAATAAAAGAAAATGCTGAGGTAAAATGATCCACTTTTATTACTTCTATTTTAGATATCTCCCTTAATATAATATATTAACTTTGCATGATAATTACCAACCAGCCATATAGGCGGTATTCAGATTAAGTCAAATTAATAATTAATTACCAACCGACCAATCAGGCGGTATCCAGTTTAGTCAGGTTAAAACCAATTTAAATAATTACCAACCGACCAATATGGCGGTATCCTCGTTAAGTCAGGTTTTAACTAGTTTTATATTTATAATTAAGGGAGATTAATCTAAATATTAGTAATAAAATTTTTACCTTTTACCCCAGCAAAGGGGAGTTACCTCTTCATTACTGAAAAGTAAAAACTGAAAATTAAAGAAAGAAAAGTATTGTGCGTAAAAGTAAATTGCGGAAAGTAAAAACTGAAAAGTAAAGAAAAGAAAGTGCAAAAGCGGAAATTAATTACTTAAATAAAGCTGTAAATAAACAAACAAGATACAATTTTCTTAGTATTCTTAAGGAATTCCTTAGAAGAAAGTATGAATATACAAATGAAATGGCTTGGTATTTATAGGCAAAATTTTACCTCCATCAAATCATCCACCAAATCCATTATTAATTGCTCCACTAATTGCTCTACCAAATCCATTATTAATTTCTCCACTAATTTCTTATCATGTTTGGTGGTGATTTGATAATTTTTATTATTTATTTATTAATTTAATTTTTGCTTTGAAAATGACTTTAATAATTACACACAACACACTTATGCATGGTTCATCAATTTCGGGCATAAAATTTTCCGAATTCGAAATTATTTTGTCTTTCAAAGTTGTAGATATTTGAGTCTTCTTTAATCTGGAACTTGAATCAGATAAATCCGATATCGGAGTAAAAAGTTATGCCCAAAATACAACAGATGCGCAAAATTGGAATTTCCAAAACTGCACTTCGTTAAAACGCCCTTTCAAGTTTCCAATCTCCAAAATTAATATGTCAAGTCCAATTTTTGCCCTTATTTGACCCACATTTCGTCCTAAATGATTTCATTGTGTCCCAATATTATTGTCTACAAAATAAACTAAAACACAGCAAAACGTTCATCAAACCCGAGAAACTAAACAAAATATTAAGTAAAAGGGGCGGTAAATATATAAATTTTCCGCTCATCAAGTACTTATTTCAAAGTTTTTACTATGGTTTCAGAACATGGATTTCTAGTTCCTCGATTTTAAATGAGTTTTATTAAAACTTTACTAAACTAGCGATTTCAAATGACTTGAGATGCTATGATGATGAAAATGATTTCAAAGTATGATTTTATGATTTTGGAGGCATTGGGGAAAAACCCACTTCAGGTGTAACTTATGGAATTGACGGATACAACATGTGCACATGTAGAGTATGACTAAGGGGACGGTGAGACGTAACTCCCCTAGATCATAGATACAGAGTCAGAAAGGTAGCATGGATCGGCACCCCTAGCTCTAGTTCAGTGGCTTGGGGGATGGCGAGACGTAATGCCCTAAGACAACCAAATTGAGGGTATAGGGGACGGCGAGACGTAACGCCACCATGCATCATATTTTCTTCAGATTTTCAGAGATTTCAGATAGATGATTTTACAAATGATTTGTCATAGATGTTTTGAAGGAAAAGTCATGATTTAAGTTTTAAGATTTCAGAAAGTAGTTTATTTTTATGAGTTTTTGACACGGTATTACTAATATTATTTTCTAGTTTTATAGCTCCGCTCACTGAAGTCTTTAGGACCCACCCTCACTCTCCAGTCTTGCAGGACCCATTTAGCTGGTAAGCCATGGCCATCTTTTGGAGACATGGATCAGGGACAAGAGCAGCACTGCATTCACTAGTTATAGCGGTCCATCATGTCTGATCTACATTCATATAGAATGTAGCTTGTTTTTTTGTTTCTTTTAATGTATGACATGTATATGATTGTATAAAGTACTCAGTCTATGTATGTTTTCTTGTGGTTCATGGAGTAAAATAGTTTAATGAAATGTGTGTGCTTGCATACTGAAAAGATGAAGAGTTATTAAGACAAGAAAATGAGTATTTCTCTAGTCTAGTCAGTGGCTTAGGTGGTAGTGGGATCTGACATCTGTCGAAAACCTTCTCGGATTGAGGATGTTACAATAATGATTCACTCTACAAAGTATGAATGGTCCGACCAGGGTGTTATATTCACCCCTCCTTAAAATGGATTCGTCCCGAATCCTAATATGCATGTTTACTGGGCGACTAAACTATCATGCATTTTATATTACTTAAGATGCTGTCATATACCTAAAACTGAGTAACCTTCATAATTGCAATCCATAGTCTTTGGGTCGTGAGTTATTACTGGCTACTAAATTTGTTAGAAATCTATCGAACTATGGCTCTTACTCCTTAACCTAAAGTTACTCTGATTAGTTCCATATATAATGAATGTTACCATGAAGTCTTGATCTAGCTAGGAAAAGTAATTCGCCACGCTTCCTTTCCAACCCTTGGAAATCCTGACAATGACATAATAAATACATAATTAGGCTTTTTTTTTACTAAAGCTATTTATTGCTCAATTTGTAGCTTCCCATACATCAGCCATCAAGATATTTCCTTATCATGACCTATATATGATTCTTGCTAGCTAAATGTCGTCCCACATTTCCTTCATTTCGTTATCCTTCTTTCATTTCCTCTAATACCAATCAAGTTCTAATGACCTTTGTTTCCGACTTTGAGTTTACCTCGGGTTCTTCACCTTTTTGTTGTAATGTAATCTCTTTAATGATCTATCTAGTAAATAATGTTGTATCATTCAGTTAATGGCCAATGTTTCTCTACTAATTTTTGAATCTACTACGCAAACTTTGGTATTAGTTATAAACCTCAATTATAGGAGAAACTACATCATTACAACACCCTCAGAAGATTGCATTACTTAAAATAGTATCATTGAGTCACGTCCTGTAAGTCTCTAATGTAGGGGTTTTTTAGGGGCTGAATCCGGTAACGCAGCGGAAGCGGTGGAAAATCTTATTTTCCGATTTCAAAACTTTTTTCTCGGATTTATTAAATAAACATATTTATTTAATATTCCAATAATCAAATTATGAAATAAAATTCAATAAATCATATTTATGTGAATTTACCAAATTACCCTTACTTGGTATTTTTGTCCATTTTAGTCTGAAATTGATCAAATCAATTTTGAATGATTCTAAATAATTTCTAAGATGAACTTAGCATGTTCAAAACATCAAAACACCAAAAGCAACCAAATCCCCATTTTTTCTTACATTGGCCGAATGCCTCCTAAGGTGGGCATTTTGTCCATTTGGTCATTTCATGTCTCAAAACACATCAAGATGCAATCCAATCAACATGAAACTTTATATGCATCATATACACATCCAAATACACAACATATATGAAAAGCCCCAAATTTGGAATTGGTCATGAACCCTAATTTTTCAATTTCATCAAATTGGATAAATTAGACCAAATTGGTTAAATCAATTACTTCAATCATCATTCTTCCATCCAATCCAAGTCTCAACACAATGAAACAACTCAAGATCAAATCTAGGTCATTTAAGAGTGGGTCAACAACTCTAGATTAGCAACATGGTTTCCAAAACCTTAAAAGAAAGCTTATAACTACAATAGTCACAATCATCTTTCATCACACATGCTCAACACTTCCATCAAAGCTTCCGTTAAAGACTAGATCCTAAGGAACATTTTCCTTTCTAATAGTAAGTTGAAGAAACTTACTAAAATCCAAGCTTTCTTGGATTTTTTCTTTCTTTTCACAAGCTTCCTTTTTGTTTCTTCAATGGAGTTTGTCTTTGTAAAGTGTATTAGGTTAAGAATAAAATGAAATGAAAAACAATATATACTTGTATCAATTATGCCTTGCCGAAAATCACCTAGCCAAATACAAGTCTTGTAATTTCATTTTCATTTCACTTTAATTTAGTCAACTTGGTTAAATATCCAAAAACCACTTTATTAGATATTTTAATTAAGTCAACAAAGGCAACTAATATCATTTACATCAAATATCCTAATGTAAGATATTTATATTTTAATTAATTTAATCATTTAACAATTAAACAATCAATTAATTAATCAAATACAAATATATTAAATATATGTATAATATTTACATTAAATATTAAAAACATATATTCATTTAGGATATAAGTCAAATAACTCATTTTGACTATTAATTAATGTGTATTTAAATTAATCAAGTATTAAATGTAAATACACAATAATTAGGCAAATGACTATCTAGTCCCTTTAGCACGTATCTTGCGTTTAACCTTTAAACGACTTTATAAATAATCAATATTATTTATTAATGTTGCTCCAGTGCTCTACGAGTATGTTTCATTATTGAGACTTCTAGATTCAGGTATAATCCGTCACGAAATCAAATTTTGTGTCCATAATCTATCCACCCGTAGATTATGACGATCACGGATAATCTCGCTGAACCATACAAGTCGAGGTCATGGCAAATGTATAATTCCTCTGTCACAGGTATCCGGATAAATCCCAGAGATATAGATGTAAACGTCAAATCTCTACGGGGATTATCCAGTCGACTATTCCATTAGCAATCTCTAAAAGAATGTTTAGAACTAGCTTCTAAACTTTACCACGGGCCCATGGTTTTATCTGATTGTTAATCATATGGACTACCTATGCTCTGATACACAGAACTGACGGATCTTATCTTGATACACATAGGAAACCCTGAGGATCTGTGTATACCCAACGAACAGACGGAGTTCTGATCTAAATAGATCGGTGACGTGACTGCCATCTAAATGTAGAAGATGTCTCATGTGCCCACAATGGCATCTCAAGTCTAAGAATCACAAGTGCTACTCAACCCGAGAAGATTCTTATTGACGCTGGTGTACCATCCATTAAGAATCTTCGGTGAGTCGTTCAGTGTTTATCCGCTATAAACACACTACACGTCTATACTAGTCTCTCCAAGACTAATGGTTCATTGAGAAACCATTGGAATCATATATTCCAGTATACGACATGTACTGGTCTCAAGGGGTTTACTATACTGACCAAGTAGTGTAAACCTTGACCAGGAACAATCTGAGAATGACAACGTCATGATACTACTCAATGTCAGTTGCGACGCTTTTGCAACAGTACCATGACTAATCATTCTAAGGTCATTACGTCTTTACCATTTAATAAGATAGATTATATTATACAAACTGCATATATTATTCATAATAATAAAATTTTACAGAAGTATTCAAATGAAATACAACCGGGAATTGGCACTCTGAGCACCAACCCCACATCTAAGGCTTGTCACAAGATCACTAAGCGAGATTAAAGTGCGAAAATTCAAAGAAAAAGTTGTGGAATAAGTCACTTTGATCGGATGAGTTGAAGACTTTTCCGTGTTGTGTTAAAGCTACGGAGCTTGAGATCGAGTTCCAAACTCTCTCGGGTGAGTTTCCCTATCACCTTGATCCATTCCTCAAGTGCTAGCAAAAACAAATGAAAGAAAAAAAAAATTTCTTTCCTTGAGAGGGCTCACGGTTTTTTGCCATTTGAAGAGAGAGTGAATAGTCAATTTTTGATTCCAAAATGCTTTATAAACAAAGTTGACTTGTGTTGGCAAAAAGTGCATTAAATGCATCCAACCACTTACATTAACAATTGACTAGTGATGTGAGTCAAGTTGATGTAAGTAAGTGGGTCCCACCACTATTAAATTTAAGTCGGACAAGCCAACACGCAACTTCGCTCGGGCCCGGGTTTGTTTAATTCTAAATTAAATGAATTTGCCGTTGCGACTTAATTAAATCCAATTTAATTAAATAATAATACCCAGTAAAATTATTACGGAATGTCGCTCGCGAATTAATTCCAAATTAACTCGTTCGCTAGAATTAAAGTCCAATTTAATTCGGCGTTGAAATCTAATTTCTACTAATATATCTAATATATTATTTAAGCCCAATTAAATAGTAAAATCCAATTTTCACTATTAAATTTATTTTGCCGATTAATTCCAAATTAATCGCTTTCTCTCTTTTCGACGAATTTATTCCCAGATAAATTCTCGACGCAATTAATCCCAGATTAATTCTTTCTCTTTTAATTAATCCCATATTAATTTTTCCGTAATTAATCCCATATTAATTTTCTGTTCGAATCAAATCTCAACGGTGAATCTTCGGGAAGCGACCCAAGAGATCCCCGAATATGTTGGCAGTAAATACAGTTATCGGACTATCCGAATACGTGCGTACCCAGTACCACGTCTTTACCGATTTACAAGACATGGTTGGCTTCTAGTAAAGCAACGTGCCTACCCAATTCTCCAGAAATATTCTGCGAACGAATATGCAATCTTTGCCCGGCGTAGTATACGTAGTATAGCGTATTACGATCCAGTATCGGATGTCACGTGCTAGGCCTGGGGCTGGAATTGTGTCTGCCCCGTACGAAGTACATATCGGATCTCTGGTAACTAGTCTCTATAATCGGATAAACATGACCTAGTCATATTATCCCGATAGTTGCAGCATATAAGAGTACCAGTTTCTTATCCTACGTGACCATCATCTCCATATGACTGAAGTGATACTTCCATCTTGACATCACACCCAATACACTATGATTCTCAATATACCAAGAAGAGGCGTACACAGAACCTGTTAAAGCCCTGGATGACCAAAACCAAAGTATATTGATTGTCGCAAGTATTAGCAATGCAAGTCTCATGTTAAGACCAAATACACCTACCCTGATTCGGACTTCCATAGACACATAGTCATACTACCAATGGAATTTCGAGGGGTCTATCCAGAGCGAAGCTGTTTCCGTACCATCGGTAAACACAACCTCCTATTACACTTGCATGAGTATCCAATACCCAAATATATGAGAATTATGTCGTTATGCTCCCATAACACGCACAAGTGCAATACTAGTATATTCCGCATTATCGATGTTCAATCTCGATAATACTACGACTAGGGATGTTTTAATGATTAAACCTTAGTGGATTAATATTTTCTCATATCTTATTAATCTGGAACTAATCATATGGACTTTTATCATTTATATATTCCGGTAATCCAATTACAAATGATAAAAGAGCAATTTCCTTTGTCACATAGTTAATTTGTACAACAACACCATGTTCTGTACAAATAGTGATGCTATGGGTCATAATTGTCCAACACGTCCTACTATACATAACCTCTAACTTATCTTACCTTGTTCTTGGTTTCTGGTACCACGATACTCCTACTTGTAAGAGTTAGCTTCTTTTCCTTCTTTTTCATTAATAGCTTCTAATATTCCACATACCATATCGTCATCAATCAACTCGTTCATATTCAATAATTTCTTCCTTCACACTATCTCATTACCTTCTCTTTGAAATCACATGCCCAACATTTTTTACTGATAACACTTAAAAAATACCATTAAAGCTCATTTATTACAAGAACTTAGTAAGGTATTAATGGCAATTATGCTTATATGCGATCCTAGGAAGGCTTAACTATACTGTTATTCTCATTCACGTAAACTATGAGCATCTTCCTTCTTAGTTCGCTGAGATCACTCCGATAAAATCTATTACAGTCTCATCCCTCTTCCATCCAAGAATATCTACCTTTGAAGCCTTTATGTCGGCGTTTAATATTCTTTTTGCTTGTCAATGAATAAGACATTCCATTACTTATTCTGCGGTAACTTCATTTGGGTGTACTATACCATGTTCACTCTAGGATTATGATTTTTTATTATCATGAATTTAACTGAGAGGAAAATAAGCTATCTAGAAAAACATGTTAACTGTATTTTAAGTGAAATATTACTCCTTTGTGTTGGGGTTTCGGCGCGGGCGCAACGGAAGATCGCGATTCGGGTGAAATTGTAATTTTAAAACTTTTTATATTACAAAATGAATTATTCAATATCCAATATGAATAATTTATTCATATTCCACCTAAACATATTTATTCAATATCAAATAATGACATAAATAGTTAAGAAACGTCGCGAACCTTTTACGAAAATATTTTTCCGTAAAATGGCATAAAATGTGTTTTTGACCGAACCGACCACCCAATGCACATGAGGGCTGCCCAGGTCAGCCCCAATAGTGTTAGGGAAATTCATGGGTTGCCCGAACAGTGACCAATTCACTGTTTGGGCAGCCGTCACCTGGTTGCTCAAAAGTCATCTGGTAACGCCATTTTTCACCGTTTTCGCTTATTTCAACTCCGAAATAATTTCTGGAAATTGTTCCAACACCCAAAACACATCCAATACATTTATATGACATCATTTTCATCATAATAAACCCAGTTTTTCTAGATCTGATCCAAAGGATAAAAATATCAATATTTCATGCTTTAATCCAATTTTTTCTACATTAATCAAATTAATCACAACACCAATCCAAGTCAGCACCAATGAAGCACCCAAGAACAATTCTAGGCATTAAAAGAGTGGTCATAACACTCTAGAATGTAAACATATCATCAAATGATCAAATTGAACAAATATTACAATAATATCTTTCAATATCATTTCACACATGCATCAAGCCTTTCATTTCATCTTCCAAATCAAAAAGCCCCAATTTCTAAGAAGTATGTAAACCCTAGAACTATTCTAGTAAATCAATAATAAGAAACATGCTTTCCAAGCTTAGGGATATAAAGAATTACCTTTAATTCTCCTAATTCCTTAAGCAATTTTCTTGATTTTCTTCACTTTTCTCCCTTGAATCATCAAGGAAATTGGAGAGGTATTTGAAAGAGAAAGAATCGTCCATAGAAAGCCATCATTGAGAAAAGAAAAAAAATTTCTCTTTAAAACATGTTGTGACCGACTTACTAGGGGCATTTTCGTAATTTTGTAAATTTAATTAAATTAAATTAAATCAAACTTTATGTTAGCAAATCAAATTTGCACACCTAAAGTTTAATTAAAACATGCCACATGTATCAATAATAATTAAACATATTACATAACATTTATGTAATATGGATATTATTTAATTATTCAAATATTTAACATTTAAATATCTAAATAATTAATTAATATAATTATTATTATATTTGTATTTGTATTTACATTGAATAACAAATACATATATTAATGGCATGTGTCAAAGTCTCATTTGACAATTAATTAATATTTATCAAATCAAATTTTGTATCAAATACAAATACATATTAATTACGATTCACCCAAAATGCCCTTATGTATGTGTTTTCGTTTAACCGTTTAAACGATTAGAATTAACTCATTTAATTCGGTGAAGAATTATGAATAATCTATATTATTCATAACGTGTTGCCCAAGTGCTCAATTAGTACACTTCATATTGTGGGACTCTCTAAGTTTAGGTTTATCCGTCACGAAATCCAATTTCATGTCCATAATTCACCCACTCATGAATTATGACGACCACGGATAATCTCGCTAAACTATGCAAGTCGAGGTCATTGCATACGTATAATCCCTCCGTCACAAGTCTATCCATATTATACCTGGGATATAGATTATAACGTCAAATCCTTATGGTATAATATAGTCGACTTTCAAATTCACGGTCTCTAAATAACACTTGGAACTTGATTCTGAAGTTATACCATGGTCATGGATTTACTAGATCGCAAACACATGTAGGATACCTATGCCCTGTACAAAGGACTGACGGATTCTATCTTGATACGCACTGGATATCATGAGCATCAGTCCACACCCAACGAACAAACGGAGGTTTTATCTAAATAGATCGGTGACGTGACTACCATCAAAGTGTGGAGGATAACTCATATATCCACTGTGGTATCTCAAGTCGAATGTGGTATCTCAAGTCGAAGGACCACTATGCTCGCTCGAGAAGATTCCTAATAACGTTGGTGTATCATCTATTAGGAAATCTTCAGTTAGTCGTTCAGTGTTTATCAAATAAACACCTACATGTCTATACGAGTCTCCCGAGACTCATGGTTCATTAGGATAAACCATCAGACCAAGTCACGATATACGGCCTGTACTGGTCTCAGTGGATTTTACTAACCGACCCGTGTTAGTAAATCTTGACCAGGAACTTTATTTAAGGATATACAACTTATAGTGACGCTTCCCAATGTCAATTACAAACTACGTTGTAACTGCGCACTACATTGTAAATCCTAGGGTCTTTGTCTAATATACACGTATCACTAAATCAGATTTAGTTTCAATCTAATAATAATTATATATCTAATCACAATTAGATCGAATATGTATATAAAAGACAAGATGTGCTAACATTAATTAAGTAATATTATGGAAAAAGGCATTGTTCGTATTCATGAACAAGACATAAATACGATCCAGATTGGCACTCTGAGCACCAACCCAAATAATTTCTCCCACTTGCTCTAGTGCCAATCCACGGTATCATATACACATTTAAATGTGTATCACATACTCATGGCTCTCAAGAGCTCACCTAGCACTCAAGGGTAGGCAACAACAAGTAAGCCCGCTTTAACAAATTTAGTCTGTCCAACAAACCAATTGTTTTCCTTAACTATCATCATTTATATTTTGTAGAACCCAAGTTCTAAATCAATATGACTCAGATGCGATATCAATATTGTGCTATAGCTACTGAGTTGTCTATGTATTTAAGGATCAAATCCAAATATTATGTAGACAACCGCGAGCATAATACTAATATTAAAACTTCTAATTTATAAGGTCACTATGCAACTTCATAAGTCAATACTTCATAAGTTACAACTAATTTTACCGATTCAGTAGAATCAACGGTGACACTCCCACTGCATCTTTTCTGACTTTATATGACGTGGACCATCTAACGTCATAATTAGACTCAAAACTAATCTGACCCTAATGGTTGCGGACTATATTTTATCCATGAATAATAAGCCCGTTCTTAATATCTCAAAGATCACAAAGAACATGTTTCAAGATTCATCCTATGGTCTATAAGGTATCAAAATAATTCGTAACAATTACTATTAAATTGATATCTTTAATCGTGCATAACACAATATTCATTATGTCATCATCCTATAATGCATAAGATTGATTAGACATTCTAATCAATTTTCTCTTTCGACTAAGGAAGCATCCTTTACGAAGGATAAATACTATATACAAGAGACACATTAACTGTCAAACAGTTATACTAACTGTCATACATATAGTTTTGATGTGTCATTTGTTAGATCATATCTAATGCATGATTAATGAGATTATCTCACAAGTCTCTTAGTTTTATATCATATATAAGACTTTATATCAAATATATCAGAGATTACTCCCACTGCTTTCACGGAGAAAAGAAGACTTAAAGAAATCTTTCTACCTTACAATATCTCATTATTACATTAATAATGACAATGTCGTCATGATATATAACACTAGAAAGAAATTTGTACGCTCCCACTGACCCTACTATTACATATGTATTCTCTATGCTTTGATAAAATCAGACAATCTGACTGTATCAAAATTAAAGAACACAAATTTTTGGATAGCTTATCTGAGACTACAATAGGCTCTACAAACTAGTATATCAAACTGTGATCTTAGCAGAATACAAACTCTAAGGCCATTCTAGAATGAACTCTTCAAACAAAGAAATCACAATGGATCTCTTATTCAAAGAAACCATTCAGGAACGCCACTTTGTATTCTTTTGTCAAAATATATAGTTTAAAACCAACATTAACCAACAGATCCTTAATTGTTAAAATAATGTGACTAGAGACAAGTTTTCTCAGAATCTACAATAGATTACTGAGTAAAACCTTTCTCACTGTCATACTGTAAGCTCACTTTGCTTTTACTGTGCAAACAATTTGCACATTTTATGAACGATTCATAACAAAAGCTCAATCAAGTTCTGAACTTGATCGTAGTAAGCTATGAACAATCTTAGATCTATGGTTCAATGTTAACTTCCGAAATCGATATCAACGCTCCCACTAAAAGTTATAGGGAAATTTTCTTCAATAAGAAAACAGCAGAACCATTAAGTATCAAATACTTTTATAAATGATTCTGACATCATATTAAACTTATACGGAAGATTTCTAAGGGTCTTTTCATCTTATTAATTACGTAGTTCCATTTATAGTTTATCACTCTCACATTTGACTTCAATAAGTCAAGTCTTTTATTCAACTGTTAACATCTAATGTTACACACCAAGTAAGAAAATAATTTTATTACCCGGGATCGTAGAAAAGATATTCTATCAAATAAAATACAATATTCTATTAAATAGAATAAATGATAAACCTTTACTTGTACCTCCAAGGCGCAAGTACTTTCAATTATATAACCATTATACAACAGAAAGATTCAAATCTCAAACTTTTCAAGATTCAAATTTTCTACTTATACATATCATATATGTAACTGTAGAAACTAATGGAACCTTAATTAAAAAGATTAATTAGTGTTACTAGAGCATATCCCCAAGAGTATTGAAACTAATTCGGTAACACTCAATATCAAATGAATCAAATCATATAAGATTCGATTTCTCCCACTGACCAATTCCATCACGATGGAATCGTAGAAGAATCATATTGAGTAAGAATCACATTCATTAAATAACTTTAAAACTAATTGCCATAAATTCATATGTTTAATCATATCAAACATCCTTGAATTATTCAAAGACTCGCGATGAATTTTAGAATATAGTTTTCAACACTTTAAATAGAAATATCTTTGAACCATTCAAAATAGTCTATCAGCGTTTCATCAGAAACATATTGAAAGTTCTCGAACCATTCAAGACGTTCAATATATATTCTCTTAGAAACACGCAACTAAGCCATGACAACTCATTAACTAAGTTACGAAGTAAAGAAAACTATCCAATGTAATTTCTAATTCATTAAACTACATACATCCAATGTATTAGTTTAATAAATCTGTGGTCCAATGACGATCATTGGTTAAATGAGATTTAATCACATCCTTAATACAATATTCATTAAATGGATAAGGATATATGGTGTGATCTTGTATCAGACCATCCTTTACCATACGGAATAAGCATCTAATGCTTATGTGATAAAATCTCATAAAGCACTGTTAACCGAATATTTTCTTAATGTTTATCTCTTTATCAATGACACTACTAGTCATATTAAAATATGTAACAATTATTTATAAAGAACAAGTAACTATCCAATAGTCGTAAGTTCTGATATCAAATATAAAAAACAATCATTAAATACTATTTTAAATAACTAGACGGGAGATCTAGTATCTAATACCTACAATTGTCATATTGTGAGAATCGATATTCTCTATACATAACTATACACATCTCATTTCTTAAGCTCTATAATTTGCCTTTAATTATTCACAACAATTGCAAATAATTGATTAGTAAACTGTGTCAAACACACGACTTCTAAAAGTCACTAAAGCCAAGAAACGTCATTATAAGATAAACAAATACCTAATAGAGTTTTCTTAATGCCAGTCAAGAATCTCAAGACATGAACTAATTCACGTCAATTCTTACCGCACAAGAATTTATTCTCTCTAGACAATTATATCCTAAAACAAATATCTATTAAGATTACTTATCGTGACTTAGTAACTAAGTCATTAACCATCTTGATTTTCAAGAAAATCGGAACAACAGTTCTCGATGGTTTTTGACTAATCTAACAATATCCAAGTATACTAAAATTCTAGAACCTATTCTAGAAATACGCAACCATAAGTGAAGTTAGAAAACATATTCAAGTAATATGCATGCAGTGGATTAGAAGTATAATTCTATTAACAATATAGAATAAAGGAAAACAAAAGCAGTAATTTCCATAAAATTACGCATTGCCTTAATTATGGATTTTTAACCCAGCAGTGTCTCTCATTACTTTACGCAATACCGTAATCCCCAACGAAAAATGGGAATTCAATAATTAAATCGAATTCCATAGTGAGAGATGAACCCCATGAATATATTTCGACTCATAGCTTTGGCACGATCTCGCCTACATATATTCATTAGGTAGACAACTCATTGTCAATCACACTCACTGTGACTCCGAATTTTGGTCCTGAACCTTTCTCATTATGACAGCTTTGGCACGTTCACAAGGAGGCGTATCAAGGCTTCACTTACCAATGACAAACTCAAGCTACCAATGTAGTCCTAACAGCTTTGGCACGTTCAGGATTTCCACTTTCACTTGAATTTATCTAGTATCAGATATACATCTGGCATGGATAAAATTCTATCAAGTACACCCTCACTGCTTTGGCACTTTCTCGGATGCAGCCATAGAAAGATATCAATAAACCGTATTGACAAGACGGACCAAGAAACATGCATCCAATACATGGCACTTTACTACCTTATTTAAGCAGTGATATTCCTCAAGAAATCATTACTCTACATCAAATACAAAATATATTCTAGATCAACTTCTAAAAAATTCAATTCTACCTTAGAAAACATAACTTACCTTAACCATTAAATTTTTGTTACCTTTCCCGTTTGCGTAGAACCGAAAAGTCAAGAAATATCTAAATTACATACATGTGCAAACATCAAAATTGGATTATATATCATATATCAAGCATGAAAAATGAAATGGAAGAAGGATCAGACCTGCTCTGATACCATTTTTTTGGGTTTTGGCGCGGGCGCAACGGAAGCTCGCAGTTCGGGTGAAATTGTAATTTTAAAACTTTTTAAATTACCGAATGAATTATTCAATATCCAATATGAATAATTTATTCATATTTCACCTAAACATATTTATTCGATATCAAATAACGACACAAATAGCTAAGAAATGTCGCGAAACTTTTACGAAAATATTTTTCCGCAAAATGGCATAAAACAAATTTTTGAACAAACCGACGACCCAATGCACATGAGGGCTGCCCAGGTCAGCCCCAATAGTGTTAGGGCAGTTCATTGGCTGTCCGTACAGTGACCAATTCACTGTCTGGGTAGCTGTCACCCGGTTGACTCAAAAGTCACCCGGTAACGCTGTTTTTCGTCGTTTTCACTTATTTCAACTCCAAAATAATTTCTGGTAATTGTTCCAACACCCAAAACACATCCAATATATTTATATGACATCATTTTCATCATAATAAACCCATTTTTTTCCAGATCTGATCCAGAGCATAAAAATATCAATTTCTCATGCTTTAATCCAACTTTTTCTACTTTAATCAAATTAATCACAACACCAATCCAAGTCACCAACAATGAAGCACCCAAAAATAATTCTAGGCATTACAAGAGTGGTCATAACACTCTATAATGGCAACATATCATCAAATGATCAAATTGAATAATATTACATTAATATTTTTCAATATTAATTCACATATGCATCAATCCTTTCATTTCAACTTCCAAATAAAAAAGCCTCAATTTCTAAGAAGTAAGTAAACCCTATAACCATTCTAGTAAATCAAGAACAAGAAACACGCTTTCTAAGCTTAGGGATATAAAGAATTACCTTTAATTCTCCTAATTCCTTAAGAAAATTCTTGATTTTCTTCACTTTTCTCCCTTGAATCATCAAGCAAATTGGAGAGGTATTTGAAAGAGAAAGAATCGTCCATAGCATGCCATCATTCAGACTCGTCCATATTGTGACCGACTTACTGGGGGCATTTTGGTCATTTTGAAAATTAAATTAAATTAAATTAAATCAAACTTTATGTTATCAAATCAAATTTGCACACCTAAAGTTTAATTAAAACATGCCACATGTATCAATAATAATTAAACATATTGCATAACATTTATGTAATATGTATATTATTTAATTATTCAAATATTTAACATTTAAATATCTAATAATTATTATTATATATGTATTTTTATTTACATTAAATAAAAAATACATATATTAATGGCGTAAGAGCGAAGCGGGGTTTACCGCTATGCCTATGATGCTCGGCGACCACGAAATTGTTGGACTCGCAGCCCGTAGAGAGTACGAAGTAGCCCTCGTGGGACTAAATCGGAGAATAAATAAGTCACCACCCAGTGTGAACTGGGAAAAGATTTAAGGCCGCACTCACCCCTCGCAAGGAAGACCTCAACCATTGGGTTCAGAATGGTCCCTTATGCCAGTATAATGGACGGGTTCACAGAATGGTATTGTCAAGTCTTATGCAGTTCATGCAAGATAATTCAAATAAACACACAAATTTGCACACCCATAAATATTAATATAAATAAAAGCAAATTAAATTAAGAAATACAAGGTACGATAACAAGAATCATATTAATCAAAAGCAAATAAAGTGTCAATAAATAAATAGTAAACAAAAGGGGGTTAATCATGCATATATGAGTATTTCCCAGGTGGTACGTGGAGTTGTATCCCAAGTATAGACCGCACTATTGTCCATTCGGATTCGGCTACGGAATTTATGTCTGGGTTTCCATCCGATATACCACAAGGGATAATACCATACGTAATCATTAATACAATAAAAAATAGACATGAAATAATATAATAATGCATATGTGGATAATGAACAAATAAAATAAAGTTGAAATAATAAAATAACGATAAATAAACAAAAGGATAAATAACGAAACTAAATGCGAAATAATAAAATAACGATGAAAGCGAATGAATAAAAAGATAAATAACACTAAATAGATAAAAATAAATAAATAACGAAATGCCGAAAGAGAAAAATAATATGACCAGAAATTTGGCCGTCTTTAATGTAGGACTTCGCATACCTGGCTAGACGTATTTCACATCCAGCCAGGCATGCCGTGTCCGAAACTATAAAAATAAATAGGGTGCCCTCAGGTCTTACCTTTTAAGTTGCTTTCTTGAAAGTACGTTAGGCCGTCACCGGAAGGATTGCTAGTTTGCTGTTTCGCTGTTTCTGCTCACTATTTCACTATTTTTGCTCGCTGTTTTGCTATTTATGGTTGCTATTTTTGGCTTTCTGTTTGCTATTTTTTGCTTACTATTTTTTTGCTGATGTTTGCTGTTTTTGGGATACTATTTTTGCTGGTTGCTTTCTCGGTTGTGGTCATTGTTTTTTGTTGGTTATTTTCTCGGTTTTGGCTGGTTATTTTCTCGGTTTTGGCTTGCTGTTTTGGGTGATTTTGGGACTATTTTTAGTTGTATTTTTGGGATTGTTTCGGTTATTGAGGGGCTGTTTTCTTCACTATATTGTTGTTGTTTTGTGTTCGGTTTTTTCTGGTTTTGGGTTTTGGTGGTGGCTTCTTTGGTTGTTTCGATTTTGGTCTTCACTATTTTTGGGTGGTTTGTGTTTGGTTGTTTGGTGTTTTGGTTGATTGGTTTTTGTTGGTTTGTGTTTGGTTGTTTGGTGTTTCGGCTGGTGGGTTTTTTTTGGTTTGTGTTATGTTGTTTTCTTGCTGTTTTGGTCTCGGTTTCTTACTTTTTTGTTCATGTTTTTTGTTGTTTTGTGTTTGGTGGAGGGCTGCTTGGGCTTGGTTTTTTGTTTTGTTCGGTGGAGACTATTTGGTTGTTTGTTGTTTTGTTCGGTGGAGGTTGTTTAAGCTTGGTTTGTTGTTTTGTTCGGTGGAGACTATTTGGTTGTTTGTTGTTTTGTTCGGTGGAGGTTGTTTGGGCTTGGTTTGTTGTTTTGTGGTGGTGGTTCTTTGTTGTTTCTTGGTCCTAGGTTGAATGAAGATGGTTTCAATAAGAAGAGAATAGAGAATAGAGCTTAGGGTTTTTGTGTGTTTTCTGTGAAAGAGCCTTCCCCAAAGATGAAACTTGGTCCCTTTTTATAATGATTTGGATGGATCTCCAAAAAGGGGAACAAATCATGGAAAATTATTTTGGAACATAATCTTATCAATTTGGTGATGGAGATCTCAAATCTTTGCTAAATTGGAAAGTGATTTGAAGGGATTTTAGCATATGTTTTGCATGGGATTTCAAATATTTGCTTAATTGGAAAGTGATTTGAGAGGATTTGCACATGTGAATTGCATGGTATTTTCTTATTTTGGGCGTGTATGGCATGGGTTGCAGGGTAATGGGCTGTGGGTGTGTGGATGGTGGATTGTAGGGGCCTTGGACCTATTGTGTAGGTTGCAGGGTAATGGGCCGGTTGCAGGTGTTTTGGGTCGAGGTTAAGGTTTGAAACAGAAACTGACTGAGCGAATCTGAGGCTGACTAGTGAGTCTGAATCCAATGAAGTGCTAATTTTGGAGTTTTTCTTTCCTTCCGGCATCGTTTCCCGCCACTTCCGCAAATTTTCAGATAGTACCTCCATATGAGGCTCATCATCGGGCTCATGCGAAAATGCAATGTCTACAGTCACCCCCACTTTGATGGGGCTTGTGCAGTGTGTGACAGTGACAACCCTATCAAATTCATGCATGCATTTTTACTTACCTGGTTCGTTGGCCGTTGCCGGACTTACCTGTCGTTTCGCTGCTTTTGCGAGATATTTTGATCTCGGGGATTCACTCCCGATCTGAGTTGATTTGGTGGCGAGGTGCGTCAACCCCTGGGATTTATTCCCAAACCGAGTTGAGTTGATGGCGAGGTGCTTCTCCTCTGGGATTCATTCCTGAACCATGCTGGGTGTGAGATGCTTCGATCTCTAGGATTAATTCTCGAATTATACTGGGCGTGAGATGCTTCGATCTCTGGGATTCATTCCCAAACTGAGTTGGGTTGATGGCGCGATGCTTCGACCCCTGGGATTCATTTCTGAACCATGTTGGGTGTGAGATGCTTCGATCTCTGGGTTTCATTCCCGAACTGAGTTGAGTTGATGGCGAAGTGCTTCAACCTCTGGGATTCATTCACGAACCATGCTGGGTGTGAGATACTTCGATCTTTGGGATTCATTCCCGAATTGTACTGAGTTGATGGCAAGATGCTTCGACCCCTGAGATTAATTCCCGAACCATGTTGGGTGTGAGATGCTTCGATCTTTGGGATTCATTCCCGAATTATGTGGGTGATAGCATCTATGTCCTCCTGTATGACTCTTCGATCCACTGGGGTTCTTTTTTCATGATGATGAGGTGCTTCGACCTCTGGGATTTATTCCCAAACTGTTGATAATGTGGGCCTCGGCCCTGTGATTCATTCCCAAAGCTGTTGATAATATGGGCCTTGACCCTAGGATTCATTCCCAAAATTGTTGATAATGTGGGCCTCGACCCTAGGATTCCTTCCTGAACTGTTGAACCGATGGTGGTGAGGCACTTCGACCTCTGGTCTGTCCTCATTCCCGAGGTTGTTCTCCAGCCGCGATGTTCTTCATCCTCATTCCTGAGGTTGTTCTCCATTCCCGGAGTGCCATTCTCGGCTTGCTCGTCCTCATTCCTGAGGAGTTGCTCATCTTCGCCGCTTTTTCTTTTTCTTCAAAGCCTGCGAACACAAAACAAGAATTGTATGTATGCAACATGTATGTATGTATGCATGGATGCATTCTCTATTCCGATGGGTTTTCTTTGTCCTATTGGCTTGATGTTATCCTTGATTAGGCATTCCTTGCGCTAGAGGGTTTTCTTCACCCCTTTAGGGATCCTTTTGGCGCCATTTGCCTATACAAAGCTTTGGGCGCCCCTTTGGCCTACTTACAGTTTCCTTTTGCTTATTCTCCTTCGATGATTGCTCAGTTCTCTTTAGTTTCATGGCTGAAGATCCCGTTGTCTACCTTATTCGTGTGGTGGTAGACTGGTCGCCCCCAGACCTGGCTCAGCTTTCTACTCTTCGCTACCTACATTGGGTCAAAGTGGATTACGCCTTTACGTAATCGGCCTCATCCTTTTGGGATAATGTCTTCTGATTCACAGATTTCGAAATATGCCCTCTCCTTTAGGAGTCTGCTGCCATTCTTGGCTTGCATTTTTCTCTTACTACCCTTCTCGGATACTGAAAATCATGTCTTCCGATTCCAGAAGCTTTCCTTTGCTATCTTGAGGATGCGAAAAAGGTACTACCTTGCGCTTCGTCCATTGAGTCACAAGTCCTTTCTACCTTTTCCTAAGCTGTCCTTTCAGATTTTCAACTTAGCGGACTGCCCTATCTTGCTTGAGTCGCCTTTTCAGGTTTTCAATTCAGCGAGCTAAACATTTTTTTTCTTTTTCATTTTTCTTTCTTTTCTTTCTCTTTTTCCCTTTTTTTTCTAAATATGTCCTCATTCTCGAGGCTCTTCACTTGTCCTCATTCTCGAGGTTCCTCTCCATTCTTGAAGTTCTTCTCTTAGATCTCCTGACCTTGGTCCATCATCTAAGAATACAAAAGACTTGATTTGTAATCACTTGACTCTAATCTTTCCCGGTTAGCTGGAATTTATGCAATCTATGAACATCTTGAACATTTGTTTCAATAAAGATGTTTGCATTACTTCTTAGCACATATATAGGAAATAAATTGCATTGTAAGGGTACCTCTGTCGTTAACTGTTCCCCACAGATTTTACAAGTAGCCATTTTACTTGCTCACTCATGATCTTTTTTTGCTTGGGCTGTCCTTTGCGGATTTTCATCCTAACGAGCTTTTCTCTTTTTTTTTTTCTTTTCTCTCTTTTTTTATGCAAAGTATTGTTTCAGCCTGTCCACATTGATGGGCTTGGTGAACTCGTTCCCTTCCAAATCTGATAGTCTCATTGCCCCATCCCCATCACCTTTTTGACTAGGTAGGCCCCTTCCCAATTGGGCCTAAACTTTCCATTATCAGTGGCTTCAACTGCTTGAGCGCTAGATCAACTTCTCTGATCTTGGTGGGACGCACCTTCTTGTTGAACGTCCTGGCCAACCTTTTCTGGTATAGCTACATATGGTACAAGACCTTTATTCTTTTCTCATCCAGTAATGCTAGTTGTTCGAACCTCTGCGAGGCCCATTCCTGCTCAGGCAATTCTGTCTCTGCTAGTACCCATATTGATTGTATCTCTATT